>JANIJG010001919.1:0-43399 GCA_024611175.1 Megaceryle torquata | reverse complement strand
GAAAAAAAAAGAAAGAAGAATAAACAAACAAATAAATAATAATAATAATTATTAAAAAGCAAAGTAGAAAGACAAGAAGAGGAGAGGGGTAGAAATGAAGCTCCAGTTTTGGTTTTATAAATTGAGTTGATAGAGATTATCTACTGAGTCAATTACAGTATTACCATAGGAACAAGAGTAGTGGTATCATGTTGGTTCATATTCAGACAGAATGAAGCCATAATACAATGCTCAAAAATAAAGCAGGTCCTGAAAGCAGGTGGTATCTGTATTCATGGTTTTAGCTGCTTTAAATTCAGCTGTAACGTGAGTTCATTTGTGTTTCTGTAATCACAGAATAAGAAAAGACATTTGAGCATTAGTGCTATTATATGTGCAGTGCTATCATTTTCTGAATAAGTTTGTATACTATGCTAATGGCCATTCTGGAAACCAGATTGTTAGACAAATTACACAAATCAGAACACATTTTATTAACCCTTCCATGTTTCTGAGACTGCAAAACTATTTCATGCCAATGAAATTCATACCAATTCCACTTATAATATGAATGCACTATTTAGGTTTTATAAAGGAGGAATAAACATGATTTTTTTTTTTTTTTTTTTAAAGTATAAATAGATACAGAAGCTGTATTTTTGTGTACACAAACTAGGTTATGTTAATTATTCCTACTTTATTATTGGGCAGTATAAACATGACAGAACACATAATATTTATATTTAATTGTTGACCTTCTCAATCTTTTATGAATATATTAAGCATGAGCAGCTACAGTACTCTACCCACTGTTGTTAACTGTCAGTCCTCCAGGATATTAAATAAAACTGCCATCATCTTTAATACTGCATTTTTAGATTATTTGAGTCCCTGCATACACTGCTGTAGAAGCTGCTTTCCTTATTTCAGCTAGAAAGGAAGAAGATAATTTTAAATCACTAGCTAGTTTTAGGGGCTCTGATTAAAGAGGATTCGGCTTTGCCCATGATATATGGAGCTGTCTGGAGGATTAAAATTTCTCTCTTAGGCTTCTGCTGGTGCATCCCAAGTAAATAAATAGCCTGGAGCTGACCAGTGGCTTAGTGCAGATAAACTTATGCTTTTCTCTTCACAATATCAAGGAACATAACCTATCTCTCCTTCTATCTGCATGTTAATTTGAACACAAGCTTGTTCAGTAAAGGGAGAACTTCCATCTCCTTTGGCCTGAACAGCAGCTGGTTTATGTCACCATCATCAGATGTGCACCTTAATAGTTTATAGCTTTGAAGTCATTGTATATGCAGAATATGTGCAGTTACAGACAATATGGTCAGAATAAATCACAGCTTCACATGCACAGAATTACAAGTACTACAAACAGCAGAATTATTTTGACTAGCTGCAAATAATCAATATTATGCTACATTAATTAGAGCCGCTGCAGCTCTGTGGCTTCATTTGTTTAACCACATTTGTTCTGCAGGTAACTGTAAAGGTAATGAAGCATCTCAACCTGAAGGAACAGTTTTATGAGAAATTTAGAGCAATACCCACATCCCTTTGTGAAAAAAATCTATTCAAAGCTTCACAAGACATCTGAGCACTCAGAATATGTATTTAAAGGCGATGTAATAACAAACAGACAAAGCCTTAAATCGTACATTCTAGTGGGCATTTGCACCTGACTTATTTTGAGAGTGTAAAATTAGGGTAACCTAAACAAGGTAATTTGGGTTTAGGGTAATGACTTGGGATGAAGTTAGTATCTTCCTTCCTCAATTTGAAAAAGTAAACCTATGCTGTTTAGATAAAATATATTCAAAATATTCACTGTAGAGGAAGTAGCTCCACTAGGAATTAGAGCTAAATTAAATAATTTTCCTTGGAGACTCTTGGCCAGTCCCCTGGGGAGAGAGTGAATAATTTTTAAAAGGAAGAAAAGAGCAATTAATGATATACATTTCTATCTCTTTGAACATGACAATAGTTAAGTCTATTGAGTCACTTTTCAACAGCTCTTAAAAAAAAATAAATAGATTTTCAAAAAACTTCCCCTACAATTAGTTGCACTTTACTTTTCCTCTAGAAATTTGCCCTCACTCCTACATACTGATTTCCACTCTGAACATATTGAGCTATGGAATTTGATGGGTACCTACTTCTATCACTTCTATCTGTTTACCCTTCTACGTGATGAGGGAGAAACACAGAGTTCCATTTCATACATTTTGTGGGTTCAACTTTTTTTGGCTCTGACGACCACTCATGCACTTACCATTTTTTAAAAATAGTCTCCTGATGAGCTAATCCCATCTTTTAGGACACAATGCACATTTTCCTCAGCATAGAAACATACAGATTTTTCATTGGATTCCTATACAGCATAGCATGAGAATGATTGATGAAACAGTGTTTTAAACAGAAGAGACAAAGCATCTAGATTGACAGTACAGAGGTATGTAAAGAACATTCTGTACTGTATAGTGAAACAAAAGAACTCCTGTGCACCCTAATCCAATGAAATTACCCCATAAAGGGATATTAGAAAAATAGTAACTAAGTATTATACAAGATAAGTCACACATATAATCAACTTTGCTGGAAGAAAAACAAAACAAAACAAAACAACAACCACACAACAACAAAATGAAACAAAAAGCACACACTGATTGTAAATTGAAATAACTGCAAGCAATACCTGAGAATCTGATTGTAGACTATATTGTATCAGCTTATGGGAATGTAGCATAGCATGTGTGCAAACCTCACTTTTTGTGTGTTACGTTTTATAATTCTTACAGCATTTCAATAATCAGACACACTTTGTGCATTATATTATAATGTAATATGTAGATATGGTTATGCTGTTTATTTTACGTGCTTTGTCAAGTTAGGCTCTTTGCTGACATCTTTGGCAAACTAACTTTTTAACAATAAAAAGGATTCAGTTAAGTACAACTTCTCAGCATGGATTAAATTTGCAGTGTGATTTATGTTGAGCATCAACCCAAGATTATGAGGTATTTCAATCCAACTTAATTTCTAAGATATATGTAAGATAAAGCTAGTCAGGATGTGCAGTTCCAGACCTTCTCATAAAGATTACTTTGATTCTGTACTATTGCTTTCCTTAGACTGGCAGCACAAAGAAAAATATAACACAACAAGCATCATTCCTTTAGAAAAATAAAAGTATTGTAGGGGGTTTTATTACCTTCTCTCTCTCTACTGCTCAGAGAATCGTGACTTGGAAGTCTGACCAGATATCAGGAACGTTGTGCAAATATCCCCACATACATTTCTCAGGTAATTTTCATCATTTGCCTATTTTTATTTGATTGTGAAATTGAGGCACAGTAAAACTAATTGATTTGCTTAACCCTGTCTTTCATGTTTATGGCAGATTTGGGAATCCTGTACCCCAGTCACGAGCTTTGAGTATACAAGCATCCTTTCTTACTCTGCATTTTACATGCTGTGCCTGAAGACCTGCCAGATACTATTCAACCCTTTATGTAGGTACACAACAAAGACATAGACAGAATATGTAAAGCTCTGTGTATAAGCTAAATGTTACTACTATTCTATTTCAATTTTCAGAGTGTATGCAAGCACACTGTACCTTTTTTGTTTGCACTGCTGCTCATTTTGTATGAAGATCTCAGAATAAATTACTTTGAAAATATAGCCTTTGGCTAGACTAATGTTTCAGGCAAGCCTGTGTTAAACATTATTCTGCTTTTCCTGTACTTAAAGATGCAATTAGTTCTACAAATGATGAAAAGCATCTGTTTTGTTAACCCTTAGAGCTCTGTTTTATGGTTGCATGGCACCATTTATTTAAACGAGAGCCACTATAATGTGTTTTCTTTTATCTTTTAAATGATGAATGTTAAGAAAACAGAGGTGTTTTAGAACAAACTACTGCAAACCCATATTCTAAACATTAGATTTTAGGCTGAAAGTCACACAAAGCATTTTTTCCACTTCTAAAGCTTATTTTTGCAGCATAGCATTAGATTTTATAAAACCGCACCAAAACCAGAATGTCAAAGCAGATGGAGACCAGCACTGTCTGAACCCTAAGCAGTCTTCCTAAGTGATCATTCTCTCTGTCTTCACTGGCCATTAAAGAACATGTTGACTCCTAGAGTGACCTTCCTTGTCAGCGTCATACAATATTAGCACAGATGGCCCTGACCATGCCAGTAACATTTATACATGAAGATCTATATAATTGACATTTATTTCATTCCCACAAAATGCAATCAGCATAGAGTTGCCTAAACAGGATTGACCTGACAGAAATGCCTACCCACATACAGCAGTTCAGTACACCCAAGGTGTGCAGAACCTAAAGGTGCACTTTGCACCAATGATTGGTGCAGTATAACTGTTGTAGTGAACACAGTTTAAATCAGAAACATCCATCACCTATTACACAACTATAGATGTAGAACAACAATCGCCAACTGCATACATGGAATTTGTCTTTAAATGATTAGAACAGGGGAATAAAATACACCTTTAAGTAGAGGAACATTATGAAACCTGTGAACCATTGAAGAAGCAGCAGAATATGTCTTTAAATGGATTTAAAATAACACACCTGTGGTCTGTTGTTCTTACTTGTACATGACAGTTGACTGAAAGGAGTGTGATTCTCTGTACACAGTGCTTTAAATGCATAAGGTCTAGAAGTACTCTTTTCTTGGGCAAATTAATTTAAAGTAAGGATATTCACCCAATTTACTTCAATGTACTTTTTTTTTTTTTTTTTTTCCTCAGAAAACACTGCATTTTTGGGGACTTGACATTTTATGCAAGCATCCAAAAAATGCTAGCATCACTTAGATGAGAACACTGAAAAATAATTATCCCTATTTTTCAGAAGTAGGCAGCAAAAAGTTATGAAGAAAAAGCTCTGAACTAAAACTATTTTTCTTTTCTTTTCTTGATATTCAACTTTAATCTGGGTATACTTTTTTATGCAGGCAATGGCTTAGGGATGTGCACAGCCATAAATTAATCTTATAGAAGGAAAATTAATGTAGCAAAATCTGACAGCTGTATGGCATTTATACTAAGCAAGTTCTGCATTGGTTCAATCTCTTCAGCAACTGTTATTTGGGTCAACATTATTGCTTTTATAGTTCACAGTCTTTATCTCCCAGGAGAAAGCCAATTTTTCTTCATTTCAATCCTCTTAGGCAGAGCCCCAAGAGTTTGTATCACTGACCTTAGGATTTGCATTCTACACCATGTCCACAGTCGAGTCACAGTATCTCCCTCCCTAGAGCGTTTTCATTAAAAATGTGGAACTTATATGCAATCCCTGTAAATTGAGTCTTGTTGACTTTACATTCTTTCTGGAGCAAAGGGAGCATTGTACAAAGCATAGCACATTGCAGAGCAAAGAACACATAGGATAGGGGAATAAATAAATAAATAATATCCAAAAGATACAAAAGTCAATACACTGTGTTTCATTTCTTTTTCTTTCTGACAGTAGCATTGGCCCAAGAGTCTAGTAAGGAGCAGTTCAATAATAACGATCTAAGGCTGGTCTTCAAGAGAAACTCAACAGCTGACAGCTCCTCTGTTCAAACTGACAAGAGCACAAAGAAAGGCTTGAATAATTAATTGTAAATGGTTGTATGTGATCTGATTGTGTGACTAACCTGTTACATTGACTTGCTTTGACCTAATCTTTCAAAATGAGATATTAAAGTTGAAACTCTTATATGCTTTTTTTTCCCTATCACCTGTCTGGTTCTTCTGTGACGTAGTCTGCAGAGTATATCCTTGACATGATAAGTGCCAAAGGAGAGAACTGATTTCACTTGCGTGGATAGGAGACTGTACTGCGAGCCTGCCCAGTCTCTATAAAATGTACTTCTAAATTCTACTATACAGATACAGCCATCAAAAAATAAAACAAAAAAACAGGCATGAGGAAAGAAAGTGACATTACCAATGGTAACAGCTATTCACCAATTAGTTTCTTTCTATTTCTAAAAAAAAATAATTAAAATCTATGCTTACTCAATTTCTGAGATGCTTTATAGTAAACTTTTTCTAGCAGAATTTCCCATTTAAATAGAAGCTGCAAACACCTGAACATTCAGAGGCAAGCTATGTGGTTAACACCATTTCAAAAATAATCTGCACTTATTTTTTGCAGGGACACAATATGGTAAAATGCATTACTTCAATATAGCATTGTCTTTTACTCAGATGCTGCTTTTTCTGTATCAGCAACTCTCAAGTATCAGCGGCACAATAAACCTTTGTCTAACCACCATTCACTATATTTGGGTTACAGAAACAACAGGTACCCAGTATTTCTGGTTGCTAAAGTTCTTATAGATCTTTTATTATAAGAAGGAAAGATGGCAATTTTAAGTTGCCTAAGGGAAACGGAGATTTTTTTTCAGTGATATATTTTCTGTAAGACCCAGGCTTCTGTCTCCCCATATTCAGGCAAAATTGCCAGTTTTACTGTGTATGGGAAGGCTGACTGTCTGAGGAGTGATATTTTAATGTTTGCTTGACAGCTTGTCCTCTGATCAACAGACTCTGCTTCAATGAAAGACAGTATGATTGCTCAGGACAGTCTTGGTCACCTCACTGTATTCTAGTCCCAGTTTAGCACTGCACCATAATAAGTAGTGTATAGAATTCAAATAGTCTCCAGTGTTTAATTATTAAAAAATCCTGTCTCTTTTTACAATATGACTTATATTGATTAGCCCTTAAAAGACAATACGTTTTGAAGAAGAAATTGAGATACGTGGAGGTAGAACTTACTGATGATAAAATTTTAGATTACTTTTATTTTTCCTCATGTTTAAAATAGTATTCTGAGGAGAGGAATCATCTGTTTTGTATCAGACTGTACCCTGTGGTACATATTAGAGTTGCTGAAGAAAATATTTTACAAATCTTTTTGGAGCAATATTTGCTTAGAATATAACCTCATTTATATTATACATTAATTTTTAGTTTTATGTGAGAAAGTATCCAATATATGCATGTGTGCACGTGCATGTCCTCATGCAGGTAATAAATAATAGAAAGTTCTTCTTTATGATAAAATATAGATGAGATGTATAATATATGAACTAAAGTTAACAGCAGGAAAAATCATTCACACACAAGAAACTGGGGGGCAGAATTCAGTGAAGTCTCACTACCTGCCAGAGAGACATAGCAAACAATTAAAATTTTAGTTCAGAAATAAAGAGCTGAAGCTTTCATAACTGTGGAACTTTCTCAGTTCTGTTTATGGAAACTTTTTATGTCAAAATAACTGTGAAATAAAATATAAAAAAAGTAAATCTCACTTCACTAAAATAATGTTGAAAATTTGACAGGGTTCGGGAAAGAGACACAAGAATGATTCAAGAGCTGGAAGCCCATTTTTTTAGCAGTAGCCTTAAGCACCAATGACCATAGGTTGTGAAAAGGGGCTTATAAAGAGAAATAACAACAGCCTGAAGAATGAGAGAAAAGACATATAAATTAGCAGGTCAAGACATAACAGCATATCCTATCAGAAGGTGAAAACTAAATTGCTTGAGAATAGACAGAAGATGGAAAATTTAAACAATACAATATTCATAAAGGATACCATATTTCATACAGAAAGTGCAAAGTGGGTATAGGAACTTTACTGTAAATTGCAAAAAAGAAACATGGAGAGTCAAAACAGTTTAAAATATTTTTTATAAAATTTGCAGACATATAGGACATGCATATATAGACACTTTGCTGTGATAGAGTTTGAGTGAACGACTACCAAAACTCTGTCCCATCATCTCTCTCTGAGCAGCTTGGAAGGCATCTGAGGTATACAGCACTATGAGGGGGTTTCCTTCAGAGGCATCTGCTTCTGGACGTGAAGCCATCTAACAATTTGCCTTTGGTTTCTAATTTGAATTAGTCAAAATTTTATAAAGGAATTAACTATCTGCACAGTGCTGGACACACCTGTCTCCTTCTGTGCTAGAAAACTTCTGATTAGAGAAATTCCTAGAATGAATGAGCAGCCATTTCTCCAACTACATTATTACTCCTGAGTTCCTGACCAGATTAAAAGTATTGAAATCACACAAAATATCAGAACAATTTATACTAAAATAAAAGAGGCAGAGGCTGAAAAGAAGCAACACCTTTCAATAAATAAACAGAGCAAATATCAAAAATGCATGAAGTGGTAAAATTGCTCACAGAGAACAAGATTTTTTCTCAATGGTTGCTGACAGCTTGATCCAAGCAAAATGTGAACCAATCATCAATTAAATTTCTTGTGCAACTTGGAGGGGTGGGGGTGAGAAATGTATGTTAATTTTACATCTAGATCTTCTTCATAGTCTTCCTTATAATTTTTCTGGTTTCAGTCTGCATTAGGACCTAATCTATGTTAGAAAATTAGTAGAGGTTTCTTTCATTTTTTTCAGAGTTATGGAAGCATAAATTTTCCTCTTTTTTTCAATATAAAACTAATTTTCTTGTTAACATAAAACCCATATTTTGTTTTCACATTGGTCCAATTCACATATTTGTTCAGAGTGATCACAGAGGTCTCTTTAAGAATGTGTGCAAAAACACAATTAAAAAATACTTTGTGCTTAATTTCTTTTCTCAAAATACATTCTTGTCTGGTGTGAATATTCACTCTTAGCATTGACCATGGATATAGGAAAGATTTATTCTGAAACTATGAAATCACTGATTTATTTTTGATCCTTGTTATTGTCTAATAAACCTGAGAATTAAAAGATTTTGGAATAAAGTTTCCATCCCAGAATTTTTCTGTGCTCCCAGAGATTAAAATTAGACTGAAATTCAAAATTGGACCTGTGGATATTCAAATGAACTCTTTGGGCTTGAAGTCATTTCTGTTAAATCTAGGGAAGCTGGGAAGAGGATCAGTTTTCATCAACAATGCCAGGTATGCACACCACAACATTGTGTCCACAGTATCTGCTTTACAGAAATGCCTCCAAAGGGGGGCACAAATGTGCTCCTACCTTTCTTAATTTTTCTTACAAAGGCTGACAGAATACACAACATGAACACACCCTTCTGCACCTTGTCTGTGTTCCTTCCCCTTGGTTTTAAGAGCAGCATTATTGTTCTGTTCATGTTGAGGTGGACAAGAGCATTTTTCAGGAAAACAAAGAGAAGGCTGAAATAGGACCAGCTAACTAACTATACAGTTACCATTTTTTTAATAAATGAGATAGATTCCATCAATTAAAGGGATAGAGCAAGAGCAGAATCAGGATGTAATGATGGATGATAAGACAACTGTGAGATAACAGTGAGAAATAGCCATTAAAGAATATAATAGGATTCTAAGATTAAACAGGTAAGGAGTTTTGATAGACATAGGGAAACTGTAATACCATTGAATAAGATGCAGGCAAGAGCTCATTTAGGGTATCATGTGTAATCCAAGTTGATTTTGCTAACAAAGGACATTTCAAATAACAATAACAAATCAGCTATGTGAGTGCTTAGGGAAGAAAGAGAATCTATTCTTTACAGGACTTTAAAAAGTTGGTTTATTTATGCTACCAAAATAAAGGTAGCAATAAAAGTTGCAATAATAATATGATATAAATAACAAAATAAACAAGTTTGGGTGTATTTACCAGGGAAAGAAAGAGAACAATTATTCAACTTAAAGGGCATTACTAGAATGAGATTAGTGGCTTTGAATTAACCATTAATAAAACTTAGTCTAGACGTTTGGAGAAGATTAGAAGATTGGGAGAAGATGGAGAGCTTCCCAAACAGACCAGGAGGGAACTCTACCTGTTTCAAGATGGAGTCTGAGACAGGGGTGGAAATGAGACATAATCTAGGAGTTCAGAAAGCTTCTGAAGTAAAGCTTTAGGCATTAAATGTAAACAAAAACCTGGCATTTGTTAATGTTCCTCAGCATGTATTGTATTGTATTTTGTTGATCCTATGATTCAGATCTTCTGATCATTAATTGAAGGGTTCAGGAAGATTTCTGCCCCCAGAGTCTTCTTTGATGTACTTACTGTCTTCTAAGCACAGAGCAGGTTGCTTCCCATTGCAGCAAGGTGATGGGGAAAAAGTCAACAACATTCTAAGGGGAAAGGCTTAGAAAAACCTGAAGTGCTTAGTTGGCATCTGTTGTTTGCATGCTCAAGGTTAAAGACAGTCTTCTAATTTGGGAAAAATAAAGAATTATGGTATCAACTAGACTGACAAGGTCCTCTGGGATTATTATTTTCCTCTGCATCACTTGGAAGTGTTTTTTATGAGAGCTACCCTGCAGCTGAAGGGTTGTAGGATACAAGGTTTTCATCTCTTCTCTTCATTGCGTCATATTGTTTCGGGTTGTATTGTCTGGATTTGTTTTGGGTTTTTCTTGGTAACTTTATATTCTGTATACTGGAAATCTTTGGATCATTTTAGGAAGTGCTTTTTCATTTGTGTTTTTGAGGAAGATGAAGAATAGTTGTTCTGTGAACTGTTCAATATTGTGTAAGTTCATGGAACTGAACTTGATGACCCAGGTCATTCTTTTCCTAAATTCTAATGGAAGAAACAATTAGTTTTTGCTTTTACATCCCAATTTGAACTGAATTTCTGAATGAAAGATTTCATAGGTGGGAATAAAGCAAAAGTTAAATTTTTTTTTTCTTGTGAGATTTTTTTTCCTATTTCCAGTTCTGTTCAAGGAATTACAAGGACAAAACCTTTTTGGAACTTGGTTGAGGACCTTCGCTTTCTAACAGAAAAACTGAATGTCTAATTTGACATAGTTCTTCCATTTATTTGCAGTAAGCTAACAGTGATGCACCTGGAAAATGGAAAATTATGCCATCTAGTACTTCTTGCAAATAATGATAAGATCTTCACATGAGGATTATACTGTGAGGTGTATGCACAAGAAGGATTAAAATTAATATCTCTATTCATGCACTGTGTCACACTTTGCAAAACTGCAGGGTTTGTCAAACTACCAGAGGAGCCTGTACACTGTGAGAAACTTTTTTTTCTTTTCAAATTTATGCCTTGGATATGGTGGCTATTTTTGTCACAGTGTCAATGAAAAAAATAACCAACAGAATACTTCCACAGAACACGTATTATGCTCACTGTCCTTGGCACAGATGCCTTGATTTCTGGACATTTTTAAGAAGCAGTTGGAATAAAGCATGCTAGTCCCAAGTTACACATATATAAAGGACTGTCCTTTAAGAAATGTAATCAACAGACAAATAAATCAGTTTTCCCTTCAAAGTCTTCAAAAACCAGAAATTTGGAGTGTAATATTGCTATTTTTATATCTACCAGTAACAGCATCAACAAAACCACCACTAAGTTAATGTAAATTTCTCAGCTTGGAAGATCTGAGTCATGTAAAATGAACTTACACTGACATGGTGGATTTACTGTTGTAAGGAACAATGAAGAAAAGGGGAAAGTGAAAGACAATTGACTATTTATTTTGCATCAAAGAGTAGAAGAGAAATTTTGGGCAAGTAGGGAAGCAGCTAGATTCCCATGAGATAGTAGTAACATGGTGTAACATACTGTAGGTCTTAGGGGTATGATAGTATAACAACTTAAACTAGGTGAAGATCTGCCTTTAGGGTAACAATGAATAGTGAATAGTTATTTATACAAGTTTGGTCAGCAAGAAAACACTAAGGGTTCTTCCTTCTCTTATTTTTGAGTTCTCTCTGCATAAATCATCATGCCAGAAAACAGTACCTAAACCACTTAATGAAGTCAATGGCCACAACTTGCTCATGACCCTAAGACCCTATGCTTCAAGCTATTAAGAAAAATTAAAGAAAAACAAAATCAGTATTATTTTTAAAAAAACAATTTTACCACCAGATAAAGTTAAAACATATTTCCAGTCTATTCACAACCCTTCTATTAGCACCTATTGATCAGTAATAGATAATGTCATTGAATTGGCTGGAAATGCAGGTGAAGGTGAGATGAAGCAGAATTCAATGCATCTCATCACCAACATATAAATGTGAACCTCAGGAAAATACGAATACAACAAATCAGAGGCTTATTCTTCCAGTTTTCTCGGAGCTGCAGAGAGACACAGAGCATATGTGAAAACAGACTTTAAAATATATTATTTATCCAGTCAAACCAATAACATGAAATATTAGCATGTTTGATTTTGAAGTTTCCTAGTGGTTGGACTAGATGGTCTTTTGAGGTCCCTTCCAACCCTTAACATTCTGTGATTCTGTAATTCTGTGATTATTGGACAACATGCCTTGCCTTGCTTTTGTCTTGCACCAGAAAAATGTTCACAATCAATTCCTTGAAAACTGAAATCTACAGTGGACTCTCCCTAGTTAGCTTTTGAGAAAAAAGGTCTTTCCTGGAGGCCTTTCCTCTGAAAGAAGACACTCTTCCATTCTTAGAATCATCACAACAAAGCTGTAAACTATGCAAAATGTATGAACATTAAAAAAATTAAATCCTATGAAGTGCTAGTCAAAATTAATTTGCAGTGTCCCAGCAGTCTGTCATCTAAATAAATTGGGGACAATAACAACTCACAAAGCTAGGTCATCTCCCAGTGATTTTTAAAGAAGATGGGCTCAACAGTTCACAGGTAAGTCATCTCAGATTGTGTCTTCTTCAATATTGGTCATGAATTAGGATTTAGCGGTTTATAAGATTTACCACAGAGTAACAATAAACTGGAAAGGGATCCTAGAAGAATCCATAAATAGCATCCAAATCTCAAGTGCAAATTACAATTTTTCCTTGTCTATATTAAACTTATTCCTTAAATCTGACTTTTTGTTTTTCTTTTGGATACTGTGATTATCTTTACAAAGCATGTAATTCTCTGCTTTAATTTTTTTTTTTTTTTTTTTTTTCCTATGATCTAAGCTTACTGGGAGGTGGAAAAGAATATTGGCATCTACAAAGCAATTGACTGTGCAGCCTGATCATTTGCTAAGCATTATTAAAAGCTCCCTGATATCACTCCAGTGCATTGCCCTTTACAAGCCATCAGTCATCAATTCAGACCGCCAAATGCGATTACCAGCACTCTTCCCAAAGCTGCTTCCAAGCCGTTAGTCTGATCAAAAAGCTGTGTCTTTTTTTTTTTATTCCACAGTGCATGTAAATCTACCATACCAGTGTTTCCCTGTTTATGTGGTGATTCATTACACTTCTGAACAGCATTTATGCTATAAAATCTCTAAGATAAGTCAGACTTTGTTAAATATTCAGAAATCATTCTTATTTAAGGAATTTTTTTTCAAAGATATGCTTACATGTGCATTTCTCTTCTCTGTTCATCTATCCATTACTTATTTCAAATGTACTTATTCTGCTAGTATGTGCAAGAAAGATTTACTGGTGGTTGCTCTGAAAACTACAATTAGACTGGAATCAAACTCTGCTGTCGGTATCTACCAAATGCCCTTCTTTGTGGAGTATATTGTGACTACATTTACACTTCTGTCTGACCAGCAGTGGATAAGATGACTCCCAAACAATGTTAATCTAAGGCAATATGAAATATTTTGTAGAGGAGTTGTAAACAATTTATATTTGCCACACATTGATTTTGGGAAATCAAACTTATCACATGTATGATTTTTTGCACAGAATTATAATTGAACCTAGATGTTGACTCTCCAAGAACACAGAAAATTACAAATATGAACAGCTCACACAGGAATATCAATGAGTATTGAGTGGAGGTAGTCAGGACTGTCCAGAAAACACAAAATGTATTTTCTGGGTTTTTTAGTTATCAATCTAGTTACTTACTGGAACAGTCCCACCAGGGACATGGTAGAGGCCCTGTCACTGAAAGTTTTCAACATATGATTGGACAGGGTGTTAAATAATCACAATTAGGCTTTCTTTCCCACAAAAAGTTGGACCAGATGATCTTTTGAGATCCATTCCAACACGAGATATTCTATGAAACAATCTCTATATGAGAAGATTTCTCAGCACAAGCCATTCTGAGCCTACTAGAAAAAAAGAAATATAAAGGAAAATTAGAGAAGGACGGGTAATATTTACATGGTCCTCCCTGTTCAAGAGTAGTAATAAAATACGCCATGTTTGCTTCTCCCTCCAACAGGTCTTTGGAATCAAAATGGCCATTATCAGCACAGCTTCAGGACAGATTGGAGCACTCTATTCTTAAAAAAACCCACATTTAATTTAATCACACATTTTATATATATTTCAGATACACACATATTTATCAGCTTGTTCAAGCTTGTGTTTAATCATTATTTTGTATCAAACATGACCAATGAGCAATCCTGTTGTACTCATGGTCCAGACTCGGAAAGATGATCTTTGGGAGACCTCGGCCTGTGAACTGCTTTCTAGATGCTGACATATGAATACAAGACTTTGAAGAGTGGGGTATTACAATTGCCATGGAAACTGGTTAAACCCATAATTTCTAAAGTCATGGAGGCATGGATTTAGGCACCTGACTTGTACAAGCTACCCAGGCTTGTAAATGACACTGGATGACTCTCCAGCATGTACTGACAGACCTATTCACAAGGCGGGGGGGGGAGGGATGACAGGTAAAGCTGAACAACCCCCACCTGCTTAATTTGCTCTTGATTAAAAACACAGGAAACAGAACGTTTCACAAATATTCTTACAGAAATTCATTTCTCAGCCATGCTACCATCCCCTCCTATTGTACAATTAAACAAATTACCAACTTTTCATTTATATGTGTGGCAATGTCTTTTAAGTGTTTTTTCATTTGATAATTGGAACACACCATGCCAAGATTACTTATCTTCACCTGACTGAGAAATCAGAATAAACCCACACAAAATTAAGAGGTTGTGTAGCAACAACAGCAGAAAAAGTCATTATAAATGCAGAACAGAAAGATAGACAGGTAACTAGAAGATGCACCATTCGCTGTAAATAATTTATAACAAATAATTTATTTATCCAATTTCACTGTTTTATTTTCTGCTTACAATGCATTAGCAAGATCCCACAGACCTAGAAGTGATGCTATACTTGAAATTATTAATGTTTTTTCTTCTTTAAAGATAAAATGTTTAATCTTTTCCTTTCTTTTGTGAAAAGATTTTTAGAAAGTTTGAAAATTTTGTAGAATTATATTTAAACTAGACAACTTTATTTGAGCTTTAGAGTGATGAAAACTCATCTAGAGTTTAATTTTGTAGCATAATTATTCTTAACTATATTTTTTAAGGATACTTTTCCAAGTTATATGCTTCAGTAATTCTATGTTTGTTTAAGATTTATTTTAAGGTTAAGATTTATGTTAAGTATTTAAGATTATTTTAAGTGAGTATGAAGTAGCTCATATCTCTAAGTCATGGTAAAAACATTCATCAGTGGGTACCTGTTGTATTTTTCTCTCAGTTTACAGGTTCTTCTCTTATTCCTTTCCTCTCTACCACATCCTATGTGCCTGTGAGCAAAGTGGGTTGTTTACAGATCAATGTCTTTACCTTCGCTTCCAGGTATGCCTTCCCTTGGGCTGTCTGAGCTCTATCTCTGGACTATCAGCAGAACCTTCTCCCAGCATGGTCAAGGTTGTCTGTGAGATGTACCTTTAGCTTTTAACAACACAGTTGGAGATAATGTCACTCAAACATGAAGTTAAAAGTCAGAGATATTTTTCCCTGTTATTGAGGCCCCTTGCATGTTTTGACCAGAAGCTTCTCTTTTTTACCAAATTATTTTTCTGCTGAGAGTAATCATTGCTTCTTCATGTAAACTTCTCCTTGCACAAAGAAATGCCTCTGAGAAACCCAGCAGTGGAGTATCTTCCATTTTGTTCCTCAGCACAGAAATCTTCCTAAAATGCAGTATTTTAAATAAACATGAATTGCTTTAGGGAAGGGTTTTATTTGGAAGGACAATGGACATTAACTGCAGGGAATGCATTTCGAAGCTGTGATTCTGACATCAACATAGTGTAATAATTGGGCAATGCATCATAGGTATATAAATCAGCCAGAAGACCTACTTCTCTTCAGCTGACTTCATGGAGAGCCATGTTTCACCAGCCATGTATTGGTAACTTTCTTCAGCTGCTTAGCTGGTACCTAACTTACATGCTAGAACTTACAACACCTGAATTAGGCTTCAGCTTAAGGGTATATGAATATGGAATCCCAAAATTTAGTATTTAAGAACACATTTATTTAATTACTTCAATTTCTATGAGCAGTTATCACAGCTGGACCATGACATGGAGCACAAAACAGGCAATGAAGAGCCTGAAACAAAAGGAACCTATGCTCCCAAGATTATCCTGAAGGCTAGGCAGAAAAAAATTACAAGAGCTGAGGCCTTGTAGCAAATGCTTGATCAGTAATTCCTTTTGTGAAGTATTGGTAAAATTTGTTACAATATTATTAATTCTAGCTTCCTATCAATAGAATATATTTAATCATGCTTGTGGCATAAACCACTACTTTTCAGATATTCAAATACATACTAAGTGACATAAAATTACTTATACATTGCAATACATGTAAAGGGCACAAACGCTGATAAAAGGTGACACCCATCTTGTCTACTCAGATAAAAGACATCATTTGGAATGATTTCATATGTGTTTTTTAATTTTTTTAATCTACCCTAATTGCTTCCCTTTTTCTACCACATGTACTAAGCTATGTATCTATATATAAATACATATCTGCCAAACATAATGTCTTTTCCTCAGAAATGCTACTGATAAAGAGAATGTGCATGAAGCACATATTAAGTTGATATATGCTACCACAGGGAAAGAGAAGAGGAAAACCAGCAGGTCTTCTGAATTTTTACAGTTCTCCATAATTTTTTCAGTTATTAGGCACCAAGATGATATAGGTTTATAAATAAACTAACCATTGCTACAACAATTAAAACACACAAAGATCACACTTTATAGAACTAGTAATTAAAAATTACTTATTTTTGCATTGTCAAAGGGCTGACAAATAGAACAACAGTCTGAAAGACTGTATCCTGAAAAGCATCATTGAAGAAATGCAGCATGACTTGCTTTTATCTCCTAACAAAAATACGATTATATTCTCAGTAAACTAACTTGCAGACAGATCTCAGAAAAAAACTCCACAGTCTTAGCACTGCAAATAGTTAATACGAACACGTAAGAATTGTGATACTGTGGGAATGTCATAAGTTTAGTATTTTAATTAGAGAAGTCTTAATTTTTGGTACAAATATTTCTGAAGCCATTGCAATGGTAGGAAGATGGAAAGGTTAACATGATACAACTACAGAATAACTTTTACTATGGAGACTAAAAACAAATTAGTAAATTGATTACATTTTGTAAAAGGATCAGGCTAGTATTTATACTGTTATATTACTACATGTCCATAGTAATGTTGTCTTTCCATCCATATAGGGATTTTTTTTGGAAATGGGAGAATTTGCCAAATCATTGTTTAACAGCTGGACTGATTTTCCTATGGTTTTAAAACCAAAGGTTTTAAAATATTAATATTTTAAACAAACTAAAAGTCACAGTATTTAGCTTACAGTAGTACTTAACTTTACATCTTTTCTATCATTTTGTTACATGTCAGCTGATATTTTCCTTCACAGTGAATCCTCAAACTACAATTGTAATTCTGAATTGTTATTAAAACAAAATTTTCTCTTATACAGAAGGATTTATATCACAGGACATGTCAAACTATGCTGAGAATATGCAGTAGGCACATTCTATTTTGTACTTCAAGGTCCTTATTGAGCTTTTCTTACAAGGAAAGACCACTGAAGACAAGCGGAAGGTGACAATTACAGTCACTTGCATATCACCTTAATTTGGAGTCAGTGACACAAAGGCAGGCACCTGGGTACAAGAAAACAGAAACACTCTTGTCATCCCACAGTCTGGACGTAGCCTGAAAGTATTTTCAAAAGCTGACACAATAGAGATAGCTGTATTTCAGCAATAAACTGCAATACAGTAGTCCCTGTGTGAGCTGCAGACTGTGGAAGAACTGCATTGTGTGTGACTGTGCACAGCTGTGAGAAGGTTTTTGTACAGTGTGTATGAGATGTCTGTACATAAACGTTTACTACTTGAAGCATTTAATTTCTACATAAAACTAATAAATCATTTGCCTTTGCAAATTTTTGTCATCTTAAGAATTTTTTTTCTTTCTAAACGCATCTTTGACATTACAAGGAAAAGTCAGAAGAATTTGAGATGTGTGAGATGCATAAAACATAAATCCATGAAAGAGTCTTATATCGGAGCCTGCCAATACATGGAACACTGCTATTCAGTCCAGAGATACCTAAAAAGTAAACTGATTGGGAAAAAATTTCACAGCAGCCCAAACATAACAATGGGAAAGAATCAAGCTATGTATGTACATGGTCTTCTAGGGGAAAACACTGTGACCATAAGGATTTCCTAAGGACAAGAGTACCAGCACTTCTCCACAGCTGTGTGGTGGTTTGAAACTGGCTCTAGTTGTTCTACTTTGGTACAGGGTTCAAATGTCTGAAGCAAATGCAAGAGCTCAGACTTCAGCTGAAGACCTTGAGAGAGTCAGGAGAAATAAAGAAACCAGACTGTTCACTCTGGAATGGAAAGTAACTCTGGACACATACTCAGTGAGATTTATATGGTTGGAAAACTTCACAGGTGAAAAATTCGGGATCTTGCACAGGTAATGTAACTACAGAATCAAGGTAACTTTGCTCTACTTTCATTTTAGTCACCAAAATGTCTATAAGGAAACTGTGACAGAAAGGGGTTGAAATACTTTTTTTTTTTTTTTCTAAGGTCCTGACAAAAATATATCTTTCTGTTTGAAATCTACATGTGTATGTTGTGTGTTTCATATTTAAGGGACAACAGAGGTACATTTCAGAGCTGGGTCTGAAACACCAACCAGCTAAATGATTTCAGGACTAGCTTTCTCGCAGTTTGTCTGCCCAGACCACTGCATGTAAAAGTATTACCTATATTCTAAGATATCTGGACTTCCACTCCCCTTGAACTAGTAGCTGCATAATTTTGCTGAGCCTGGAGATGAAGTTTTGCTGAATGCTTAAGGATTTTAAATTAGTCTCAGCATAAGTGTACACAATAGGTTGTTGGCTTGCATACAAGAGCTCAACTGCATGCTGCCCTAAGCAAAGAAAAAGCAAATTCTGACTACATGCATGTTGCTTTAGGCAAATATATATTAGTGTGTGTACCTATAAAAACAACATAATCCCATGGTCTTTTCTGCTCTGAGTTCCCTCTTTTCTCCAGCTTGAGTTCTACCACAGGATGACATTGGTATTCACTCATTTAAAATTAAGTCGTTCCCTGTGTTGTAAAATACCCTAAATAAGGTTGTTTTATTAGGCTATTTATACTGCATATGTAAAGCTGCATAGTTTGCTTTGTCACACAACAAATTATCTTTGCATACTTTTAGGTTCATACCACATTTCCATGATGGAAACAAGTCCTCTTAAGCGTGTATGAGGCTACACAAGACTACACCTACTTAAATGTTATACTGTACATGGCATTTCCTGTCAACTCATTCATAATTCTAGATGACATAACTAGTGTTCCTAGGTTGATGTATTTCTGATTAATGAGGCATTAGTTCTATATCAGGTAACAATTTCAGAATAGTCTATTTCCAATGAGTTATGAATATGACTTGATTATTACCATTTGACCTACTCCTCTGTTGAGATGATTTGTGGCTGCATTTTCCCAGAGGACCGACCAAATGTCATTGCCTTGAAATACCACTGTTATGTTCTAGTAATTAAATGAAGATTAAAAATATATTCCATGATAGGCACGGAATCTGTGCATGGCATTCAGCAATTGAAATATTTGTACACTTACTTATAAGAAAATTTCCTTAACATGAATGAAAATGAGCCACATAAAAATTCTGCATATGTTGACCTAATATAAAACACTGCTGCTTCAATATTCCAGACAACAGGTCTGGAAAAACATCAAGTTCTCTCCCTTACCACATTTACACCAGTCTCATGGCATTTAAAGAATAATGCAGTCAGGAACAGTCTACATGGGTTTACAAAGGGTAAGTCCTGTTTAACTAATTCTATTCTAAGATCACTCCACTAGTAGATGTAATTTTTCTGGATTTTAGTAAGGTTTTTGGTACTGTTCCTCATGGCATCCTTCTGGACTGTGGGGTGAATGGGTTCACAGTACACTGGATGAAGAACTGGATGAAGGTCAGGGCTCAAAGGGTTGTAGTGAATGGGGCTACATCTGGCTTATGACCAGTCACCAGTGGTGTTCCTCAGGGTTCAATTCTAGGGCCCGTTCTGTTCAATATGTTTTATCAACAACCTGGATGCAGAAGTTGAATGGACCTTTAGCAAGTTTGGAGGTGCTGTTTTCTCTCTTAAGGGACAAGAGGCCTTGCAGAAGGATCCAGATAGATTGGAACACTGGGCTATGATTAATGGGATGGAATTTAGCAACTCAAAATGCTGGATTCTGTACCTACAATGGAGCGACACTGGGCACAAATATAAACTGGGAGGAGAGTGGCTGGAGAGGAGCCCTGAAGAAAGAGATCTAGGGGTGCTGATCTACAGCAGACTCAGTATGAATCAGTAGTGTGCCCTGGAAGCCAAGAGGGCAAATCACATCCTGGGGTGCATCAAACACAGTGTAAATAGCTGGTCAAGAGATTATTATCCCACTGTATTCAGCATTGGTGCATCCTCAGCTTGAGTACTGTGTGCAATGCTGGGCCCCACAATTCAAGAAAGATGTGAAGGTCGTTGAATGCATCCAGATGAGAGGAGCAAAGCAGGTGAAAGGGATAGAAGGAATGTCCTGTGAGGAGCAGCTAAGGGCTTTGGCTCTGTCTAGTTGAAGAAAAGGATGCTAAGGGGTGACCTTATTGCTCTCTAGGGCTTCCAAAGTAGGTCAGTGCCTCAAGCCTGTAAATGTTTAAGAGGTATTTGGACAATGCCCTTAACAATGTGCTTAATCTGAATTGGTCAGGCAGTTAGACTAGATGATCGTTGTAGGTCCCTTCCAAGTGAAATAGTCTATTCTATTCTAAGTCTATGAAATAACCAAACCCCAATGTAAATTAAAAAAACCCCACAACAACAACTAAAACAAAACCAAAAACACCACCAAAAAACCAACATAACCTTTTAACCTTTAAATGGCAAGCAGATAATTTATCATCCTGAGACCAACTAAGCACTTTCCAATTGTCCCAAACTGTAACTTTGCTAAAAGGTCTCTGATAAAGGTTGAAATGAGCAACAATGCACTTATTCCTGGGAAGGAGTTCTTTCATCATCTCCTACTTCTTTCTAGCTGTAACATAAATGAGTTGTTATGATTTTAAATTTATCTCCATCGTCCTTATGAGTTTCTTTGCTTTTTTTTTTCTGATGATAATGTATTTGTAATTATTTATTATATAACATCAAAATGAACATTATAATCCCTTAAGAATATATTCAGAATTATATAGCCATGAAAAGCATAGAAATAGAAGCCTTGATGATTTGGTCAATTAATGAGATGACCAAGCAATATACTAATATTGATCTTGATTTTTTTGTGTAACACAAAGTTGTTAATATTGTGGAAAATAATAGTTGTACATACATTGTCATATGATATCTGTAAAAGAGAAGTTCTCTTTTACAGAGAAGTTCTTCCTTTTGCAAACAACGGCAGAAACAAAGAGCATCCTTATTTAAAAGTCTCTTTGCCCTGTGACTTGTCTAACTTGTAACACTTTTTTTCTGATTCATCTTTTTCAAAACAGTACAGAATAGGAGTGCTAACTTGGATGCTACTTAAGGTCCCTTTCCCCCCAGTTTGTTTACACCACAACAAAAGGCTATCCTTTTCTAAAGGCTTCTTCTATTCATCACTTTGTTTATTCTGAAGCAGAAGGGCATCAAACTAAAATCTGCCATTCCAACTTCAGGATAAATCAAAAAGTGAACCTGCAAGCTTGAAAGGAACAATTGCATCAAAGACCACCAGACAGAGCAGGAAAACCATAATGCCAATTCAAATTCAAAATTCCACAGGGGCAGAAAACATCTTTTCAAATTTATCTGTGACAAGGGTCTCCTGGAGCTTCCTGATGCGCTGCAAATAACTATCTTCACTGCACAGGACTTCCCAGTCCTTTGCAGACTAAGCAGAGCTCTGTGTGGTAAGAAGGTGGTGGAGGAAAATCATACACATGATGCCAGCCTGCAGCTCAGTGGTAGAGAGCAGCTTTCATTCTCTGGGTTTTCAGTCTAAATTTCTCCTCCCTAGATGAGTTTCTGTACTTATTTTGCTGCACTTGTATAAAGTCTTTTGTTAAACCTGGAACATCAAGTAGTGCAAGAAGAGGATAACTGTCCCATCTAATAAATGCAGTTAGCCTAACCTAAAGTTGGGCTACTTTCAACAAACAGAAAAGTACTTTTTTATTTTTGTAGCAAAGACTGTGAAGTTTCACATTCATTTAACAGTTTTGTTTCATGTGCTCTGAAGGTCTGGCTCTAATTTTTTTGTATATATTAAAATACAGGAACCAGATGCAGCCTCCTATCCTGACCTGCACTGTCTGTGACCTAAGCAAAATGTCCCTTCTTTGGGATGGGGAGTGTGCCCTGAGGGCAGCCAAGTGCACCACCAAAAGTAGGGAAAGTGATAAGCTTCGGCATGAGACAAGGCAATGAGTAAGGAGCACTGTCATTTAATAAGGTCTGTTCTCAGTAATTACAGCGACACAATTTGATCTGCAAGGACTAAGTATCTTCATCTGAAAGGGATCAGATGAAATTAGTGCTGATGTAATAAGTACCATTTGTCACTATTAGGGAGAGAGGTGTTGACAGGTCCCTGCTGTTGCTGTGGCAACGTGGCAGCACTGTTTCTCCCTTGTGGGCTTCAACTCCAGCAAGTTACTCAAGTCTGGAAGGAAGCGGATGCTCCACCGTGGTAACCCAGTTACCCTCTTCCCCATCCTGGGTTGCACAGGTTCACCTAATACTACTGACATGGGGATTCCTGGGGCTCATTTTGGGGCAGTGGTCCAGACTTCAATGGTTATCTCAGGTGTGTCATTTCCTAGCCTCAAACTTGCCTCATTTTCCCTTCTATCAATGATCACAGGGCAGTATCCTTGGGGATGCTCCCTCCAGATCATGCTGACTGGCACCCTGCTGTCAGTCCTCTTGCAGCCAGCTTCCACGCAGGCCCCACAGAAGGTGAGAATTCCCTGCATTTTCTATTTATTTTGACAGCATCGCTACGCACCTGCTGGGTTGGCCACTTTCTTCCACACAACCCTAATGCAAGATTTATAAGCGCTGAAGGTTTTGTGCTGGCCAAACTAGCCCTGAAAGGTGTCCTTTCCAGACAACTGGTTTCCACCAGGCAGCCCCATAAAGGAAATTTTCATTTTAAGCAAAATCACAGCTTTCTCTGACAGTAAAACTCCAGTCACATGCAGCGAAGTTATTCACAGGTAGATTACATATTGTTACAATATTTTACACTGACACATTCGATGATGTGAAATAAAAAGGCAAGATTTGCTGCCAGCAGAGTAAAATACTAAGTGTGAAATACCACATGAAAGAGATTCTCTTGATCAGATACTCATAATCAACGCACATAGCCAAAATGTGATCTTAATTACTGTCAGTGGGTGGAAGTTTCCTGGATGTTAAATTACCTGCAGCAATTACGAACTACTGAGTAACCTGTTTACAGCTTCCTGAAATTATCATCACATAATTTGGCAATCTGCCATATTTTATTTCATTAAAAACTTAATGTACCATAACATAATAGCCATAATAAAGCTGTCAAGGGCTACTCGTTGCTATTTACTTAGATATCATCTGTTTATTATCTCTCAAAACCACCAGCCAAACAGAAAGAAAACCTGGAGATTAACAGGTCACATGGGAAACGTGGAATATGAAGAGCTCCTTCTTTCTGCTGTATAGCCATAAAATCTATGTCTCACAGTCAAAATTATGCACAGAAAATATCTAATAACCTGGTTTTTAAGACCTTAACTGCTTTGTAAAGTATGAAGCATTTAGATGGGACAAAACATAATTTGTCAATACTAGAATATCTGCCAGAATAATTACTAGTATTTTACACTATATGTAACAACAGTGCCAATGAAATCTATCATGATTTTGAAGCTGTTATCTGGAAGAAGTGCTTCTTCTGCCAGGATACCTTTAAAACTAAATGCTGAAGCATTTGAAGAAATTGTAGTGGATGGAACCAATGCAAAACTGATGCAAAATAAAAAAAAAAAAAGAAAAAGTAGTCACTATCACAAAATGCAAAGCATCAGGTTAATTAATTAATGCCTAAAATTGGGGCCCAAGAGAATCAGCCAAAATGGGGTGAGCTTGTAGCTGAGCTCTTAGCAGGCACCGTGTTTTCAGAAGTTTTATCATTCAGATGGAATATAGGTCTAGAAACACAAGTATTTAAGAGTCATCTTATAAACCAAACTGTTCTACTTAGAGCAGAGCATTGATTTTCTTCAACAGCTCAAATACTGCCATGCACCACACCTGCTTAAATTATCAAGCAGATTAAGTGTTAAGAGATGCAGGCTTTTGGAAGAAGTGCACATTGTTCCATACTGGTGTAGGTGGAATTACAAAAACAACAGAAACAGTATTAGATGTGAGTAGCAAGACAACAACACTAACAGAGCTGAGATACTAACAAAAAAATCCCACACCCTGGTACTTAGTGGACTTAATGCACTGATCTTCCTTGTGTTACTGACAAATGCTGAAGCAGTTTAGCATACTTAGATATATATTCAAAACACACTTACTGAGTAGCATATTAATTAGCATACTTCACCCACTTGGGATTTTTTTGTTTTGTTTATATATCAGAAAAATAGGTAAAAATATGGGTTTGTGCATCACTAAGTTATTGAAATCATAATGACAAAGTATTTTATTTCCAAAACATTCAGTGACAATTTCACAAATTGGGCAAATAAACCAAGGCACAATGCATTAAGTTTTTAAGTAGTGAGGGATAGATTAACACTATGTTTCAGTGCTCATCGACAGCTAAATGAACCATTAGTTGATATTGTTTATATAATTCACTGTTTTAATCTTCAAGCTTTCAAGTAAGGGAAGAGCTACTGGATATAGTCCATTTACAGGCACTATTTCACTGAGTTTTAGATTAATGTATCAAATAGAAGACAATCAACACATATATATGTACTCATGAAATCTGAGGGGAACCTGTAGCAAAATAAAACTCTTGCAGAAATATAAAAGCACTTTTCATTAAGACAATTCTGCTGACATCATTTTACCCCTGGGTGGACATTAACTGTAAGTGTGATTTACAATAAACATTTCTTCTGGTTACAAGTGCTGCATAGCTACACTAGTACACATTTCCAAGGGTAAGCAGGCAAACTAGCACATTTTCCTCTGTTTCCTTTATCTGATCTCTACATCTGATGAAAAAGATTTTCTGCTTACTATGAGCGTGTCTGCACTGCTCAGTATTCAGCCACATACCTGAACTCATCCAGATGTAGGAGGGAGTACTGAGCAAAAGAAGGATGGGAAATTAGTCCCGTCCAAGTGCCAAGCTCAGCAGGCTATAACAATTTCAGTATATGGATAAGCTTACCCATCCCCATACATCACTGAGCTAAACAATGTAGACTCCTTACAGGCTGTGACATTAGCAGTATTCTAGTGTCAGGTCATCCACAGAGCTGGCACTGGATTCCACGTATACTTCATGTATCATCTACTACAGCCATCAAATTCTTCATGGAAGACAATTTGCTAGCTGTGTGGGAAGGCATGCAGGTTTTCAAATGCCCGGGTGCCATCAGATATGCATGATAATTGCTGCCCTAACCGTAATTTCCTTGGTTTTTATTTGTTATGTTAACAGTGCTATGAAGAACTGGACTCCTTCATAGGTTTTCACCACAAGGCTTTTTTACGATTTGCTTAATTATTTTCAGCTAACTTTTTTTTTTTTTTTAAGAAATTATTTGTAACAAATATATTAAAATGCATCCTCAGAGACAGCTCAGTAATGATTATATCATTCCGTCCTTCATGCTGCTATTATTAGAAGGGATACGTTATCATTACTGCCTGAAACTTCTGAAAAGGCTTTAAAAAAAAAACCACAAAAGCACATCAACACTTATGAACATGCTTTGGCAATAATTTCAGCTTTTACAAAGGCTTAATTTAATCTGAAACTCGTACTTAAGGAGAAAAGGCTCAAAATAGTAGCTGCTCACAGCACAGCAGATGGTCCAGACAATAAAAAAGGCAGGACTATTTGAGGAACGTGAGTTGTTCACTGATATAGATAGAGCCATTTAGCAACCTTGCAATAAAAATGGTATTTCACTGGGATGAGCTAATTCATAAAACAAACTTCAAAAACATGATATGGATTAATCTTTTTAATTTTTTCCCCTCCTTAGAAAAGGTGTTCTGAACCTGTCAAATGGTCTGTTTTTAAAAAAGAAATTTGTGATTCAAAATGCTATTTCATTTAAAAGTTTAAGATAACTTAGTAGTAATTTATTTAAATAATGTGGGGAGGAAAGTTGGGATGACACACACACAAACCAACCCAGTGTAGATTCAGTTATGTATGCTATGGAAACCTTACAGGATGAAACACAAAACTTTAAATTGTTGTTTTTCTAGGACAAAATAATTATTTTCTATTTCAAATTAATGTTTCATGTATCCAAGGAAAGAGGTAAAATAATAATGACAAAGTGCAAAGCACCTAATTTGAAAAATGTATTTTAATATTGATGCTGTCTGATAAATAGCTTGCTTGTGGTTGGGTTTTTGTTTTGGTTTTTTTTTTTAATTACAAACCTACCTCAAGAAGGAAATATTTAAATCTCATTTCAAATTTGTGATAGCTGTAGAGTTTACCTATTGAATAATGATATATACTGAAACTCTTTCCATTACTTTCAATAGTAATTTCTCTTTTGAACATTTACCATGTTCTCTCTTGCAGTTAAAATACATAACTTTTTTATTTAACCTGAAATATCTTTGGTCACCTAACAGTACACTTTCATTCAGTTCACACAACAGTTCTTTAAAGATTATGCAGAAACGCAGAAGTTGAAGGCTTCTGTGTTAGTAAGCAAACACAACCTAAAATCTTTTTTATAGACCATGGAAGCACCATATAGATTTCTTTTGTGTCCACACTGCTTTCTTTTGAAAGGCTGTTTCAGAACTTTGCTTCTGCTGATGCCTGGAAGCTTTCTTCCAGTTTACAGGCTAAATGTGTTTGAGATCAATTTATATTGATGCTTTCCTTTAGCTTAAACAGCTTTTCACTCTCCCTGACGTTTTCACATTACTCTCTTTAGAGAATGGAATGGTATTCCCCCCTTTCCTGACACATTTATCCTAATTAATTAAACTAACCACAGCCTTTTAGCATTGTTTCCTAAGAAATTTTCTTCAACCCTAGTCCTGTCAGTAGGCTTTCTCTACACTTATTCTAATGTGAATTTTTATCTGTGTTGATGACCAGCCATAAAGAAAATACACCAAATGGAATTCTACATTGCTTTGCATAAAATACTAATTCTTCTATCACTCTTTTGGAAATACAACCTTTACCAACTATTCTTTGTGTTTTGGATGGTACTTGACTTTCTGAATGTCTAGCAAACTAGGCTATCTGTCTGGAAGTTATAGGATTTCTGGAATTAAAAAAAAAAAATAAAAAATACTGGAATATTTTCACTTATGGAGTTGAATGGCCTTGTCCCATCAGAATCCAAGAAATTGTCTTCACTTCTCCTAATGACTTCCTGTTAGACACTGAAAAGCATTTTTACTCCTTCTGTAGGTTCAAATTCTGTGACACAGAAATCATCAATTTCTGTAATTTCAAAGGAAACTTCAGCATTTAATTTCTCCTAAGCTTTGGCTGGCAGCTAAAACACACAATAATTCTTGATGCTAATGAGAAAGCAATCACCAAGACAAAGAATTTCAGTGCTTTCACATTAACAGATACCATTATATGCTAATCACATTTTAATTGCTAACCAGTTGGTACCAAAAAAAAAAAAAAAAAAAAAAAAAAGAAAAAAAAAAGAAAAAAAAAAGAAAAGGCTACAAGAGCAGAAAATAAAATTCATGAAGCAGAAGTTTCAGTTTATCAGTTCTTTCATGTTTAATTTCCATTAGTTACTACCTGACCTGCATCTGTGAAACACAGTAGGTTACAGAAAGCTCAGAGCAGTTGTGTCAGGTAATTCTATAAAAAAATTAGTCTCAGAAATATTTCATTTTTCAGTGAGTCGAGGGCAAAACTTTGTATTTCCACCCCTGCAACAAGGTTTGAAGTGGGTTCAAAAATTTGCTTCCCTTACTGCTCTCAAACTTAAGTTTTCCAAAGTTGCCTATGCCCAACCTGTGCTTTCTATCACAGGTACACCACCAAATCATTGCTACTGTGTATCTTACAAGTCTGAGCTGTCATGGTGAAGCAGAAGCTTTTTAAAACAGTATCAGTGCTGAACTCACTCAGCTGTGCAATTGCCAGCAGTAAGGTAGGGAGCAGACATTCACCTCTCTGCTTTGGAAAGCCACTGAAACTCCTTCCTGAGTAATCCTACAGATTACAAACAAACAAAATCCAAACCAAAACAAAAACAAACAAACAAAGAAAAAACAACAGCAACCCTGTCCTTTCTACCAAGTTGCAAATTATTTCTACCAAAATGTAGACTATATATAGTATATCTGCACATTTGAATGCTCTTGTGGACCACAGAGGGCCTTGAAAAGGTTTGTCATTTCATGCACATCCATCCTGTTAGCAAGCTCGGAAATCTTTCTGTTTAAGTGCTGAGCAAGAAAACAGTGGAGAAAGGAAATTAATGGAGAGTCATATAGGGAGCAAAGTCCTCTGGTCCTTCGGGAGAGGAGAAAAGCACTTCAGGGCGAAGGAGCCTGCAGGAGGAAGCTCTAGGAAGGTAGTGGAAAGCAGATGTTATCTTCATTGTGGGTAGTTGAGGGTATGTGGCCTGTGAGTTCCTCATTGTCAACTCCCTTAAAGCAGAGAGTAATAGAATAACCCAGATATTTTACAGGAAACAGGAACAGATTCATAAAGGGCAATCCCAATAGGTATATTCCTCTACATTTGACACTGAATTTTGCAATTTGTTATGGTCATCAACTATGTATTTTTCTAATAGAATAGATATTTTCTAAATATCATTACTTTTGTCAGTACTAATTGAAAGACCTCACACTAAGTGAGATTCTTTATTTAAAATTTTAAGTATTTCCAAAACTAACTGCTGAAACCATTAGTAGTGCTAAAAACCACTTTCAAAGATACTTGTCTGGAGAAAGACAGCAGTTGAGCTATTAACTTTTTGCTATGTTTCTAAATGTTCTACAGTCTTTCAAAATACAGCTTAGTAGAAAAACTGAAACTAAGTCAACAGGAAAAATACCAAAACCCTGAAGCTATTAAAGCTATTCTGATATGAAAGCACATCCTATAAAAATACTGAGGACTTACTATTAGCTTCTACATCTAACTAGCAGCTGTGGAAGTTCTTAAATAATGGATCTATGAAGCATAGATACAACACCTTTGTCTTATAACCTTCCCCTGGCAATTTTCAGCAAGTAGAGATACGACACATTAATTAGGTGGTGTTCAAGTAAGTTTCTAACTTCTACAAAAGAAAAATAATTACTTTTTCTCTCATCAACAATGGGCACATTTTGACCAAGGAATAAAACTGCAGAAGAAAATTTATCACACCTGTGACTAGGAAAGAAATGTAATATCAACTGACAGTTATCAGAAGTCAAGCCAGATCCTAGGAGAGGATGCCCACTTCATCATTCATTGACAGGAAGTTAGCAAAAATCAACCTCACACTTGTACATTTACAATGTACAATGTTACATTTCTGTGGCATTTCCAGGTTTGGTTGGGCTGGAAGAGAACATAAACATTTTTCTCAGTCCTATATTAAAGAATGAAGTGGTTATTAATTTCACTCGGAAACTGTCCATCCTTCTCTCTCTGATTCTTACTGGCATCTAGTGGTACAGTACTGTCTTTGTTAAAAATGCATATTCTTTAATGGTCAAAAAAGGAATCACCCAGAAGTAAATGCAGATTCTGGACTCTAGAGGGTTAAGACAACTGGAGTTAAGCCTGAATTTATAGGTCTGATGGTGTCACTAGGCAACAAGTAACTTGCTGCAGCCAGCTCTTTTCAACCTCTTTGCTTCCTAATGAAGCCTGGCCTGCAGGCTGGTTTAGAGACAATAAAAACAAAAAGCTTGTTTATACCCTCTTCATCTCATTCCCCACCAAACCCCCCCCAAAAAACCTCAAACTACAAAAGTGACACTGCAATTGCAGGGACATCACGCTGGAAGCAGGTAAAAAAAGGTAGCTTTTGTAAGGTGGGGACATTTGTGGAGCTCCTGTGTTTTAGCCATTTTCAGGAAAAGGGCAGTAGGTATAAATCCAAGAGAAAAAGAGAAAGGGAAAAACCAAGAACAACAACAAAAACCGAACAAACAAACAAACCAAAACCAACCAACCAACCAAAACCAAAAATCAAAAAAACCCCCCCTTGTAATTACAAAGGAGTGATTTTCCAAAGATCCATTAAAATACAATTCAAATCACTTCGTGTGTTTTTAAATTGGAAATTCAGTTGTTATGTTTCTGTGGATTGACTGATTGTGTCTTTCATTCTAACCTGTTCTAAGGGATTAAAACATGAGACATTTAAACAGCCAATTCTATGTTGTTGTCTTGTAGACATATTATTTTAACTAACACAGAAAATACTAAAGACATTGTGATGAACTGAGGCAAATATGACAGACTGCTTTGAAAATCATTTGTTGAATTACACAGAAGTTTCTGTAAACAATGAAGGAACAAATGACCCTTAAATTCCACAGGAATCTTTCAGAATTTTAATACAATGCAATGAAAAGAAAAATAATAATCAGTGCTATGCAATCATCAAGGCATATTTTGTTTTCTCCATTTAAAATAAGATAATATCACACGTTTTTATTTATTTTGTCCATGAGATTACATGTTCTTGCATGCAATACTTCCAGTTCTTTATCATAAATCTGATTTCTGATGTTATAAATTCTGCACTGGAGCATCTGTACAACCCTAATGTTTTTTAAAAGCCACATTACTTATTTTATTTGAAGATGGGTCCTTGTACATTTGGTAAACTTAGTATTTCAAGGCAAATACAAAAACATGAGCATGTTGCATTACACTGTCAGAACAGCAGCCCTGTGTAGTTACAAATATACACAAGATGACCTGCGCCCTACTAGCTTGCAATTGCAGCACATTTTCCCAGAGGTAAAATTCAGACACATTAAACGTAATTTCACACTTCATGTAAAACTAGTCACTCTGTTGCCCTGGCTAAGAGACAGCATGATTCTTTTTTGTTTTTACAAAGCATATTATAGATTTAATTAGTACGGTCACTGTCAGAATAGAGACTGAAAGCTATTTCCACCGAGGTCCTTTTTCAGTGTTTCCTTCAGGTTTTGCATTTTATGGGAAGCTCAGAATTGCTGGGTCTTTACCGCAAGTAACTTGTGGTTTTATTCGGGGTTTTTTTGTTGTTGTTTTGGGGTTTTTTTCGTTTGGTTGTTTGGGGTTTTTTTCTGTGTGTTGGTTTTGTTGTGGGTTTTTTTTTTGTTTGTTTGTTTTGGGGTTTTTTTTTAGAAAATAAGCCTTATTTCCTCCTTCAAAATAACTTTTTAGACAATCTACTTTCATATACACTGTGCTTCAGGTTTAAAACCCTCCCTTCTTATGCTGCACAAGCAGCAAGTTCTTAATCTGTTCCATATAAAAATAGGTGACCACGCACTCACTACAGCCTAGAAAGGCCATAATAAAGCCATAACAAAGGAGTAAGGAAGCAGCTGCCATGTTCACATAACACTAGGTTTTGTGTTTGTGGAGCTGAAATTAATTTCAGCCACAAAGAAACATGTATTCCCAGACTGGCGATCACTCTTTACAGACAGAAAACAAGTAATCAGGTTTACAGAGAACAAATAATGGTACTAAACTAGTAATGAGGAGGTAACACACAGCTCTCCAATCTTTTTCAGATCAAGGAAGAAGAGCAAGTCAAAGCAGTAGGTTAAAGATCAGCCATCACCTAAAAATCTTGGATAACTTCTTGAGCACCATCTAGAAAAGAAATCTAACATTTCCACAGAAATGCAGTTTGCACTGAAGGCAGCTTGCTTCATGCAGGAACAAGCCACTGACTTTAAGACCAGCAGAAATCCTCTCAGTGGCCAACAATAAATTTATGCCCAAGGAGAGCATATTATAAGAATACAATACAGTACAGTTACAATATCGCAAACTGGAGCTACTGAAGTTGTGCTTTGCCAAAGAATGGCGGCAGCATCCCACATACCCACACTGGAGGAAAATATCCTTGCTCTAGCAAGGACTACATTGAAAACCACAGAGACTCACAGTGTTTCAGTCTTAGGTGGTTCAGTCCCACTTGGATGCCCACTTCAGACAGCCATTAAGAAACCATAGAGCTAGCCTCAGGATAAGTAATTTATAGCCAAAACAACATCACCATATCAACAGCTAAACTCTCAATTTTTCTCGTAACATTCACCTTCCTCATGAGATGGGGTGATGCAACCACTCACACCTCCTATACCAACTGTACACAGCATGTAAAAGCTGTCCTGGTTTGAGGAAGGAATTAACCTTCTCAGACAGAAAGTTTGTAGCATGTGTGCAAATTTCTTAACAAATGCTGCAAAGGATGGTAGTATTTTTCTTACCATCCACAACATAAGACATCTGTGACTGTTCTTTATTATAACTGGGATGACAATTTACCAGGTACAGCACCAACTCTCCATGTGAAGGAAGGATGGATTAGAGGGAGCATGCCACAGGCCATTTAATTTTCCTCCCCAGCTCAATTAAGAAACAACTGTTTTCTCAGTATGCTCCTTTTATCTGAGTAGTTTACCTGCCATACCCCTTCCCTTTCCTATTTCTGGCTTTGAATGCTGATGAGATGCTGTGTGTCACCCCAAGTAGTTACTTAAGTACTTCAGGTATACAGATTACTTGACCCACAAACATTCAGGGACCAGTCAATTCTGTTATCTGAAACAGCTCCAGGTGCTATGTTGGTGCTGCCTAAATCACAACAAAAAATCTACATACATACACACAAACAAATACAACCCTTGTGCAGATGGTGGGGAGGAACAGAACCAAAATCACAGTTTTAACAGAGCACAGACTAAGAAAAGATATTTACTTTTGAAATGCATCATCTCTTGCTTGCTTCTCAGAGACCTACAGTAATTAAGGGTAAATAGCAACTTAAATGTATTTTATTCGCAACACTGAAAGCTTCAATTTTCTTTCACTGAGGGGGAACAATGTGTTTCTTTCCAGTATGAAGAAAATTGTTCTGTGATTATAATGACATCATGCTTCCTCTCACTGATTGTTGCAAATCTAAGAGCTTGAGAAAGGGCACATGAATTACAGCACAGCCTTTCAGCTGTTTAAGTAAAAGTTCCTGTATGTATGCATGTACAAAAAATAAGGAGTAAATGAAGTTTTTTTTTCTTTGACTCCAAACACTCTCTTAGCCAAAACACTTAGAATAAACTGGAATTGGAAGAAATGTATGCGATTTTTAGTTTGATTTTCCTCTGTAAAGTAGTAATAAGAAAAAACAAGGATCCAAATACCTTTGGAGGAAAATGATGATCACAATAATGCTCAAAATTTACAGTGTGATTTCATTATTATATTTTTTTCCTACATCTTAAACTAAAATGTACATGATTGCCTAAAGTGCAAGTTATATTTTAATGAGTGAGAACCATTTTCATGCTACCTGTAGAATTAAAATACTAAAGTAAGAAAGCAAGAATTTGTTTCCAACATTTTGAGTCTGAGACATGGAAAATTAGATTCGTTACATTCAACTATGCTTCATGGTTGAGCAATAATACTAGTGAAGTCAGTTTTAGGGTCTTTGGGACCGAGACCATAATGCCAATATATTTTGAGTCCTCTTTAGACTTAATGTACAGCAGTGGCCATTCATAACATATGCTAAAGAATAATTGCTGGATGCTGCCAATCATCAGTTGGGGTGTGCAGGGAGACTACCTGCAGGAAACTGTAGCAGTGCAGTCCTGTTTCAGGACCTTCGGAGGTCACCTGCCCCTTCCCTCTATCACTAGTCAGTTCTTGTGATTCAGGTCCCTCATCTTTTAGGGCAGCATAATTCAATTCTGCTTGTTTTACCAACATGCCTAAAGCTTCTTCCGGGTTACACCAATACATACAGAAGTGACTGCTTTGAGCTCTTTTTCCTGGGAGCCTAGCAGTCTTTTTGTCATTCTCAAACTTAGAGCCTAAAACTCCCTTACAAAAGACTGAAGCAAAGCCTCGAATGCTAAGGAATTGCTGGATATCATTACTCTAAACAATATGAGAGAAAATCAGTGATTGCTTCTTTGCACATCATTGTAATTTGGGAAATGCTTTTATTACAAAGAAGTGGAACAGTACATGTGTATTTTGTGAAACTCTGCTTATGTGGTGTCAAAAAGGTTACTTTCATGCCCGTAGTTTTAACATTTGTAAGAAAAAGAATTTTATTAATACTAGCCTAACAATTGTGGCTAATGGAAAATAGATCATCCACACAGATTCCTCAGAACATGGCAAGGTTATTATTGGTCAAAAACTGATTTCACTGAATTGATAATGCAAAGACATCCTATGTTTTTTCTTCTTATTTCTATGACAACTTTTACAACCGCACAGATTGTCCTAGAGAGAATCCCAGACATGCTGTAAGATACTGAGCTCAACTTCATTTTCTATCACCTACTTGTCCAAAACTCAGAAATCTGCCAAGGACATTTTTTTTTAAATTACAATGTCTATATACCAGTCTAATGTTATAACAATGAGGTAAGCTGAGGAATAGTCACTGATAACATCCTATCAGCAATTTGCCTCTTTATATTCAAGAGCCATGCACACCTTAGTGATTCACAACTAAGCTGGTATCACTGAGAGAGCTGTAACCTCTCTAATCACCAAGAAATGAACGATTTAGGTATGCTGCATGAGAAACTGTACAATCCAGAAACAGATTGGGACTGACACACACACACACAAAAAAAAAAAAAAAAAAAAAAAAGGAAAATCTGGCATTGCAATTTCCCCACCTGGTAAATCACCAAGCAAGGAGGAAGATACTACTCCAGCAGCTATTTGAGATCTCAAGTCCTGCTCAAGCGGAATACTATACCTAAGTCCTAGAGGCAGCTAAGACTTAGATAAGTACAGAAAATCTGAATTAGGAGGTAAAGTCAGATTCTTTTCACTGGACACAGGTATGAGGACACCAGTCAGGCTGCATCTGCAACGGGTTCTTATAAAAGCCCATCCTATAAGCAAAACCCTAACCTTGTAAATCTGATACTCAAAGTGCTGTTGGGCTTCTGCATAGAAGGTTACAAATATCTTCATTACTGCTTCTGGCTGATATTGCTGTTGGGGTTGTCTGATTTAATGCTTAGTTTGCTCATCTTTCAAGGGCAAGTTTTCACCAAATTAGTGGTGATGGAAAACACAGGATTTATCTAGCACCTGCTCTGAGGTGCTAATGAAAATTGAGAGGCCTTGTTTGAATGTTACTGACACTAATGTAAACATGTATTTTTAAATGGTATTTCTGCAATCTCTCCTATAGATATCCATAATTCAGATCATGGCCATCTGCAAAGAGTGTGATAAAAAAATCCTGGAACAAGTTCTTGATGGTTCTGACAGGCATGAAATTTCATAATAAACCAAAGAGAACATACCTGTGGACACTCAAACTATTAAATTATATTAGCTTTTCTGTTCACTGTTGCCTGCAAAGAAATAAAAAGATAAATCACCTCAAGAAGATATTCCTAGTGCTCAGAACCACTAGTCTTTTCTCATCTGCAGCTCAGACTGTGACATCCAATGGACTAAGATCAATCAGTCCACTGAGATCTGCCTTCAGGATCCAGAAACATCTATTCCTGAAATCAAAATTTTAAAAGTATATCTAGCCTTCTGTGACTTCTTGCTGAGACATTGCTGAATAATTTCAAATTTTTTTTCAAATTATTAAAAACATGATGGCTTTTCTGTTTTGCCAGAGTGTACCACTGATTTCAGAATCTATACTGAAATGCAGATAATAAAAGGAAAATGCAGAAGAACAAAGTAACATGTTTTAAGAGCTGTATCTAGCCAAGCCTAGTTCAAATAAGTCAATTGCTCAACTCATAAAACTACCCAAATTAACTGTATTTCTGAGTTTCTCACTGTAATCTACCATATCAAAGTTCAAATTCCAATCAAGATTATTAAACCTACTTCCTTTAAAGCCTGGAAATTATTTGCATGTAAAGGGTTATTTTTTATGTCTTTTTAAAGCCTCTATGGTCAGTTTCCTATAATTACCAGATCAATAAGGATAAACATGTAGGAAGGCACACCCTTCCTTGCAAATCAGCTGGAAGCTAGTAGTTATGATTTAAAAGCATTTCCAAGCTTCTGCTCTGGTGATGTTTAATCATTTGTAAGCATGCCAAAATGCTATGTGGGAAGGGATGCGATAGCAGTTACAGGGAACAGAGAATAACAATTTCAAAGAACTAGTGAAAAGAAGTTGGGGGGTGAACTACATGATCTTTAGAAGTCCATTCCAACCCAAACTATTCTATAGTTCTGTGAAAATGGTATGACTACACTTAGGAGAGATCTTTGGAAAGTTTTGAATGCTTTCACTCCTAGTTGTGGCTATATCTCAGTCATTGTAACTTGACAGATTAAAAGCCAAATGCCTCTTCCTCTCTCCTCAAAAAAAGGGTATGGTTTGTTATTTAAAACAAACAAACATCATAAAATATATTTTCCAGTAGTATTTTGAACATAAACTGATATATATGATTTATGTATTGAGCTAATACTGAATGTGATCATTCTATGCTTTTTCCATATTAAGAATGACTGGACTCCAATTTTCTCCTCTAGCATCAAGATTGTTCAAGCCTGACTTCCACAAGATTTAAGACATATATTTTTGGTTGTTTTCCAAACAACCAAAACAAGTAGAATCATAGGAAATATAAATTACATGCTAGCTTTACTTTCTTCTTGTTGTTTTATCCCTGCCATTGGATCAGTTGGAACCATTGAGATAAAAAGACCATAAAGAGATCACATCCAGCTCCTCTGACAGTCCAGTTAACAAGTAGTTGCCACTGAGGTATTTTCTGCTCTCTGGGTCCTTCCTTTACTGCCCCTGAGTGATGCATGCCTCTGAGAAGTGATAAGCCTCCCTCCCTGCCTAATTGTATGTTACACAGCTGGGATGAGACTCCTCTTCCTGCTTTTATTCAAGCCCACGGGAATGAAAGTCTGCTCTGTCTCTGCCCTCAAAGAACATAATACCCTGTCTGAGGGAAAGCTTCCTACAACTACATAATCCTTTAAGGCATCTGAAGAACACAGACTTGAAGTTGAACCCTTCCAAAGAAAAGATCAAGATCCAAATTTTCAGTAAGTTCCTGACAGTAATCTAAATTACATGAGACTCTGTCTTTAATTAAGGAAAAGAAGAAAAGTATGTTGTACACGAAGTGGAAAATATACCTAGTCCCAGAGCTGAAAAATTGTTACATGAGAAGCAAAACTAACAAAACCACTTTTATTATTTGTGCTGGTTTTCCTGGTGCATAACAGAGCCATCAGGATTGACTGAAGCTCTTTCCACCACTGGGGTTATTCAGAGCAACCATCTCCCATTCAGAACCTTGAAAGTCTAATGAGAGTTTAACCCATGCTGTATTCTTCCTCTCAGCAGGAACACTGGATATCACTTCTAATCCAGTTTGTATTTCCTCAAAACTTGTAGAGATGTATAGTGTTGTATTTGACAAATGCAGCAGACTTTATTGGGCAGCAGGTTCAAAACCTGCTAGGCCTGGGAGAGCTAGGATGGTATTAGACACAGACAGAAATTACTGCAACAAAACCAGATAGCTCTTGTTTTCTTTGGCAAATAGTCTTTAAAAGTATTTCTTTGTTTTTCACATAGACTGGGATGAGTTTTCTTCTTGGTTTGAGAAATTAATTTTACAGTGCAAGGTAAGTTCAGAAAACAGTAGAAAACTATATTAACTATGTTATCTCTCCTGTATCTGTTTATATCCAGACATTTGACACTACAAATAGAATATGTATCTGTGTATGAATTATGAACTACTTTTACACTAATTAAAGAACTGGTCATAATGTGGTAGTGTAATCATGAGGAAAAAATTAATATCTGCCTGTTACATTTAGAACAGGAAAAATCTATTATAACTTTATTCATTTTAACTGTGTTCTTATGTGCATTTATACTGATGTGAATAACATCAAAAAATCAGTACCAAATCAAGGATCTTCTTCATGTCATAGTTTCAGTCCTACTGTTTTAAATACAACAACAAAAAGATCTGAAAAATATTAATGGAAATTCTTATAATTTGTGTATCTGTAATCTATTCAGTACCAATAGTGAGACATATGAAATCTGATTTCCATATTTTATGATAAAGTTTGACAGAAACATTATGTGTCTCTGAAAATTAATCTCTTATTTGCACAGTCCATATTATTCTGTGTTATCACAGTCAGCAATTGCAAACTGGAGCTGGAATGGGGTATTATAATTTAGTTTGCATTTGTTAGATGTACAGTGATAACTGCAGAAAGCATCTGAGTGACATTCCAAACAAGCTCTGACATTTCAAGTTTGATCTTGTCACCTAATGTTAAAGTACCACAACACTTTTGCCCGGTTTATTTCAATTTTATGGTGTTTCTTTTTTAAAAAAAATTATAATACACAAGCTGTTTTGTCTTGTGACCTTTCTCTTTATAGTGGTCAATGAATAATCAAGCAAAGAATATACCATACCTTTATCTTCTTCTTTAGGATGCATGCACTTTTGAGAAGGTGAAAGGGAAACACCGGAAAAGCTTGGCTCTGTCCTGTCATGTTGTCTTAGTGTGACATGAAATTCTGTGACATGTGACATTAAAAAAGGTCACTTTGACAACCAGACTACTAGAATGCTAGTGTATTTTTCACTACTGCTGGAAAATGAATAGCAAGTTATGTAATATCTGCAACTAATAATAAGAATTTATTTTCTTTTTTTTTTTTTTTTTTTTTTTTGTATTTTATGACCTTGTAGAGGTTTAAAGATTTATGGATCTTGTCCAGCTTCTGTCCTGTTCTCTCATTTCTTCCATGTAGAACTTTCTTAGTTGTAGTGAGGTTTGTTTTGTTTATTTTTAACGGATTTATTTAATGTGTTATTGGTTTCCCTATTCCTTCTTACTATATTGGATAGAAAAAGAAGCAAAATTGCATTTTTTAGTACTATCTTTCAGATTTAAAAGCAGAAATCCAAGAAAGAGACATAAGACAGGCTCAAATCTTGCCTTTGAGGAATGATCAGAATTTTAAAGTTCCCTTTCAACACAAATCATTTTAAGTTTCTATGATTTTCTGTAAGCTTCCAGGTTCAATCTAACAGAGCCTCTAATTGATAACCACAGTAGTCACATCCCCTTGAATGTGAGTTTTATTAATTAAAATAAAAACATTCTTAAAGACTGAAATCACAGTTCTTAACCTAAACCTAAAACCCATAGTGGAGTTGGAACAGGTGGTAAACCTGATGAAGTTTTGCTGGAGACAAAAAATGTCATCTATTAGTCTTGATTTTTTTAAATATAATTTTAGATGCTTAGTAAAGTATGACTTTTAAAAAGAAAAAAAGGAGACTGTAGTTCAGATTTATACTCTGGTTTCCTTGTACTTATTGTGACACGTACCCAGGTTATTGTAGCATGTGTTCTGTCAGTTTTTAAAATTTTAAGCATTGTTCTCATTGGTGTATTACTTGTCTGTTCTATTATACTTCACACAGTTGGGTTGCTGGGGTTTTGAAATGTCTCTTCAGCCTGACAAGTGCCTGTTTAAAAAAGAGAGGGAAAAAATTGTGTTTTTTGAATGTTCTTTACTTATAAACAAAGAAAGTGAATTTGATAAAATTAGAGTTTGAATTTAAGAAAATGAAACAGGGACAGGCATCCATCAATACTGCAAAAATGAAAAAAACCCCAAAGTTATTATTTTTATTCTTTTCCCCTGATTCTGGGGGCTAAAAGTAATATGGCTCAGGTGTTGTGTAAATATGGTGGAACACTAATAATGTCTTTAGTCAGAGACTACCAGTCTGAAGTGCTGATATACAGATGGTGTTTGTTTACTGAGTTGGCTATAGATACAAATTTCCAGATGGTGATCTATCAGGACTTTTCTTAAGAACATAGGTAGATCTTGCAGAAATTTGTCTGTTTAAGTTGTACAGATTTCTTGTGAGACCCTGTTCTTTACAACAGTTAAAACTCATGGCTCTAGAGCATTTGGTGTGTGTTTTAATGCATATAAGAAAAGATCCTGACTTTTAACAGAAGCTATAATGCTGTTCTGTTTAGTCACTCTTAATTTAAAACTTTTCAGATAGAGGATGTTTTAAAAAACTATATGGAAAGGTTAATCTTTTGTAGTCTGTGTAGGTTTTCACTGGGATAGAGTTTATTTTCTTCATACTAGCTACTAGTACTGGCTATGGTTTGGATTTGTGCTGGAAACAGCATTGATAATTCAGGGGATTTCCTTATTGCTGTGCAGCACTTACACAGCGTCAAGGTCTCTTCTGCTTCTCACCCTACCCCAACAGCAAGTAGTCTGGGGGGTGCAAAAGAAACTGGGAGGGGACACAGCTGGGACAGCTCAACCCAACTGATCAAGGAGATATTCCATGGCATGTGACCCCTTATCATATAAAGCTGGTGAAAGAAGAAGAAAGGGGGGGACATTCAGAATTATGCCATTTGTCTTCACAAGTAAACATTTAGCATGATGGAGCTTAGCTTTCCTGGAGATGGTTGAACACATGCCAGCCAACAAGAAGTGATGAATTAATTCCCTGTTTTGCTTTGCTTGCAAACATGGCTTTTGCTTTACTTATTGAACTGTCTTTACCATAACCCAAGAGTTTTCTCACTTTAACTCTTTCAAGTCTCTCCCCATTCCACCAGGGAAGACTGAGTGAGCAGCTGTGAGGTACTTAGTGCCAGCTGGTGTTGAACCATGAGAGAGTCATAGAGAAGGGGTGAGTTCAGAGTTTTTTGCTAAGCACTCATTATAGAAGGGGGCTTTGAATTATTTTGATTACTTTCTTGATTCCACTAAACCTGCATTTGTCATAATACATATAAACAGAGATTTCATAGTCACAGTTGTTAACTGACTCTGTGAAGGGCTATGACATACTGCATATTATACACTGAAAAATCAGAAAACCAAGATGACCACAGGCTGGAATCAGTAATATGAATGCATACATTTAAAGTGTTCTGAAAAGCTAAACTCTGGGAAAACTGTTATCTTCTAATGCCATTAAAGATCTTCTACAGACCTACACTCCCAGCTTGATCTTGAAAGATGGACAGTAGCTGATAATTAATTCCCTTGGCATGTGGCAAGAAGTTTATGTGTCTTACTACTATGTTTACATCCTAGGGGTCACCTATAAGTGGGTCCCACATCCTACAGATCTATCTGTTCACAGAACCAAGAAGGCAGCCAAGGACCTGCTAATTAACAGGACAGCAGAAAACAGGCTGGGATGAAACCAACACATAGCTCTGTGTCTATCAACAGTAGAGGTTGGAATAAAAAAAGACGGTATTAATTGGGAAATTGGAACAATCCAGTAACTTCATTGCAGACAACTTCTATTCAGTAAAGACAGAAGCCAGAAAATAAGCTATCTAGCAATACAGAACTGCAACATGTTTAAGCCTTTTTCTAACTTCTTAACTTCCAACAAGATATTCTTAACCAAATCACAAAATCAGAGCTACATCCTCATCCTTCTTGGCCCCACAGCTCTATCCTAGCCAGCCATCTTTGTCCTCTTTCTGTAATCTTGCCTGTCTTCAACTCCATAGCTCCAAGCTCTCCTTCCCCTCCTATCTTTATATGGCTTTTTTTTCAGTGTGTCCTTTCATGATTCTCCTCTTCACCCAAAGTCCCAAATTCCAGATTCCCATCATTTCATATAAAAATAATTGTGGTTAATTTTCTTTGGCCTTTATAAACATAACTTTGCAGTTCTTGTATCTAACTAGAGTGCTCCTGGGAGAAAACTTTCGTTGTCTGATGCTTTGGCTGTGTCACTTTTCCACTGGCTTCCTCAACCACATCAAACAGAAGTTACTTGTAATTCTCATCAAGGCACTTTATTTCCTATTCACATGCTCTCCATCACCTCTCACTCCACCTTGGAAGGGTGATTTTGGTATCTACATGTCTTGTGGTGTCAGTTCCCTGAACGTTTCACAAACTCATGCCTGGGAGGATTTCCTTAGCCACTTCCAAACACCAGCCTCCTTCTGCCTTTCTCTAAAGCTCCCTTCTTCTCTGATGCCCTTTGAAACTTAGCAGCAGTTAGCTTCTGTTGCATCTTGCACCTAAAATGTTGACCACTACTGTCTCACTGCTTCCTTGTTCCTCCATCTGTCTGCAATCATCTACTCTCTCTTGTCTTATGGGGCTGTTGTGTTGCTCTGTGTTTTTACAGAGCCTCAGAGAAGCCAGGATTTTAAGGAGAGGTAATATCTTTTATTAGATAACTGAAACAAATAGAAGAAACAGACAAGTTTTGGGGTACTTCAGGTCTACCCATTTTTAAATTTTGTCTAAAGAAAATCTGCACTTTCTCTTTTTCATAATTATTAACTCTCTTATATCTTTAAGGACAGTCAGATGAAACACTAGCACACTAACAGTATAGGAGTATACAGCATGTGAATATTCCCATGGGTTGCAAATCCCACACAGTCAACAAAAAATAAGTGCTCGTATCTGGAGAAAAAATAGTGAAGTTTGCCTGTCAGAGAAATGTAGGAGTTGGGGTGGGGTGAGAAACACCTATTATATGCAAGGTCATCTGCTGCCTTCAGTTAACATTGTTAGAGATGATGAATTTAGAATCATAGAATGTTTTAGGCTGGAAGGCACCTCTAGAGGTCATCTGGTCCAACCTCCCTACACAAGTAGGGACATCT
>JANIJG010001918.1:0-84816 GCA_024611175.1 Megaceryle torquata | reverse complement strand
GGACTTGATGTTTCTGATTAGTTTTTTGGTTGGTTTTTTTCTTTCCTTCCAACAACAATCCCCGTCCTTGTTTTTTTTTTTTTTTTTTTTTTTTTTTGAAGATGCTTCAACCACCTTCTTTTCATACTTGTGTCTCTTCATTTACTTCAACAAAGGTGCTCATGATAGGATCATGACCCTAATGCCTGTTCAAATGGGCAATGATGACTCTGTCTTGATCCTACTGGGTGTTGGCTCAGCCCATTAGGGAAGTGCCCAGTGAGGAGCGATTTGAACATGGTATGATAACTCCATTCCTGTGGTCCATCTTGGAACAAGATTTTTGCTGACTTAAATGACAATTTTGTCTCATTGTAAACAAGACTAAAGAAATTAAAGCCAAGATTAAACCTTGTGACAAAAGGCCTGCTTCATCTGCGTACTTAAGCTTTTTACAAGTTCAGACTTCATCAGGTACCTAATTGAGCTCTTGAATCAGAGTCTAAATGCCATAGGCAAGACCATCATCAGCACAACTGACAAAAAATTGTACAGTGTTCATCAAAGACAAGAGGAACGTGATAACTGTGTTAACTTCCAGTGTTATTTTTTGAGCTTTAATTTCAAGCCATAGATCACAGAAGAAAGAAGGTCCTGAAATAGTGGCTTCATGGTCTCTACCAGTCTCATTAAATACAGTGGTAATGTTGGTTAGCAATTAGAAAATCTTATTCCAGGCCATCAGAGATCAAACATGACTTAACTATTTATCTTTCAGATTGAAGCATTTTCCTTCGTTCAGGTTCAGTTCTGAGCTTGTGTCCTAGAGCTTTTTTTGCCATGCCTAATGGCTGTGGCAGAGTCTGGGACATCTAGCAAAGGCCAGCACTGTTGGGAGCTATTCCCTGCCTGCCTCAGTAACTCCATCACAGGACAATTTGCATCAGGACCCTTTGTGCTGGCCCTTTGTGCATATGTGTGGCTCGTCACTTGTTGTGATGGAGCACTTGGAATCAGACTGGCATATCAGACATACTGTATTTATATTTTTAATGCACTGAGATCCATTGTGTCTAAGACTAGGTACACTGAAATGCAAGAGTTAGCTAGATATCTTTTGGAGAATGGTACCTCATAACCCTCACCAGTAGACTTCATTCTCTTATCTCACCAGTAGTGTTTTTAAATAATTACAACTATTTCAACTTTTTTTGTTTCGTTAAAACAGATTGTATGAACAAAAGGGAATTTTCTTTTCAACTGTACTGTTTTCTGTCCTGTCTGATTTTCCTTTGTTGTAGTTTTGTCTGACTTTCTAACATTTATTTGTGAAGAAACAAGTAATATTGTCTCTCTATCCATCCCCTCAGAGATCTTTCAGGGATGCGCTGTCTCTAACTTGTGTCTCCTTTGATTTAGAAAACCACCTTTCTGTTTGCAGTGTATAGAACAGGGTTTCTCACATATTCATGTGCTGTTAAAGATGCAGTATTTGATTCAGTTCTCACCGAATCTCTCTCTCTAAAACGAATTAAGATTAAAAAAAAATACTTAAAGTACATGCAGCATTGTATTCAATGGAAGTGTCTGATCGAAAAACTGGTTGATTCCCAGCTCTTCCATTGACTCTTCCTGTGCCTCTGGGCAAGCATAATCTCTCTCTGTGTGGGTCTCCTGATCTGTAAAATGCAATTCATTCATATTCATGCTGCTCACAATGATGCCATTAGGCTTAACTGATGTTTGCAAAGCAGTTTGCAAAGCCTTTGTGAGAGAGGTGTTACAGAAATTCCAAATTATAAGGCTACGTCTACATTTAGAATGAAAACCATGGGATCTGCATCTCTAACAGTCCCTTTCCGTGTATTCTTTGCATAATGTTATCCTTCTCTTTCTTCCATTCCCCTATCACCAATTCCTTTAGACTCGGGATATAAGCCCAGAAGAGATAGATTTAAAGAATGAACCTTGGTATAAATTCTTTTCGGAATTGGAGTTTGGGAAACCGGTAAGTTTGATAGTTCAATGACCAATGAAGTCAACCTGCATTTTTTTTTTTTAAATGATTGTCACATCTCTTTACTAGGCCCTAACCTGAAACAGCTGCCTTACTCATTCAAAAATGTGATCATTTATAACATCATTATTGTACTGATGTAAAGCAGCTGTTCTGTGACCATTTCAAGTATTTTGAAGCCATTTACAAACATTCCCCACCTTCCAGCCATATGTACCAACAAGGCAATATTTTTTCACACACCACAGTTCAGACTGCATTTTTGTTGTTAATATGAGAAGCAATGCCTTAGTCTCATTACCAAAATCTTTATTCACCCTCTGCCTAACAAGATATCTAGGATATCAAGCAGAATTACTCATTTATTCCTGGCCTTGGCCAGTAATTTCCAGCTATCCATAAACAGATCATGACCCCATTTCCTGCTCATTTCCTTATGCACGTAGCTGCCCATTGCCTAAATGGGGTGCATCAGTCTGTGCTGAATATCCCTTACCATTCCCTGCAACCAAAGGAGTCTGGCAACAGTGGGCTTTCTTTTCATTTGGAACTGTGTTGCTATCTATGTATGTGTGGGAAACAAACAAAAAAGCCTTGACTTCCCTCTCTAGAAAAAGATGAAGGAAAGCTTAATTATTCAGTAGCACAAAGGACATTTTCATGGAGGGAACACATCAGTGGTCATGGCTGCTGGAAAAAAAATGTGACTTTTAAAGCATTTTGTGGCATGGTTCTTACTGATTAAACACCATTAGCTAAATAAATAAATAACCCCCCCACTAAATACTGTTTGACAAGCTACTCTTACTGCAGCAGAGGATCAGTATCAGCCTCTTACAGCTATTCAAGTGTAGTGGTTGTTTCTCCTTGAGGTCAGTTTTCAAATGCCCCCACGCACCATTTTTTGAGTGCTGCTGAGATTTGACTGTATGTGCAACAAAACAGAACTAAGTTTTAAGGTTCAGTACTGGCTTCAAAGGCAACTGGACACAGACATCAGAGAGCAGGTTTTCTTTAAACCTGGTCTTTGTTCTCACAGAAGTGACAAAATTCCTCTGTACAGAATGTAGCAGCCTGAGATGGGGTACCCAGTCTGATCACACCATAGTGTAATTTTTGCTGCAAATCAAAGATAAACAGTGGCTGGGTCATTCTGTCATAGAAAACTATGGTTTATAGCTATGGACCTTCCATCCTAAGCTGAAGAAGGAGCTTCAGCAGTGTTTGAGATGGGACCCCCTAACTTTTAGGCAATAGAAGTCAAGTAAATCCCACTTCACTGAGGTTTCTAAGTGAAGTCAGTATAACGATTTAACCCTTCACCAGTTTTCACGGTTTAGGATTTCCACAAAGTGAGAAGAAACCTTCTTCTCTTTGCTGCCATGTAACTAATATCCATATGCTTTTGCAAGGAATGAAAATTTGTCATCTCTGTGATCCTTCAAGTTAGTGTAAGTTGATGTAATGTGTCAGAGAAAGGACAACATTTATGCCTTTGGGCCTTTCTAGAAGTGAGGGTCTGTCTGTCCTGAGAAGTGTGCATTTGTACTTTTAGTTATATGCAGCCTTGGCCTTTCTTCAGAAGAGGGCATCTCAGGCTACACCAGCAACCCATTTCTTGTTCAGCAGGGCATCTGTGCTGGTGATGAGCTCTCCACCTTGCTCAGGGCACTGTTGTTAAGGGCTGCTTTCTTACAGCTTGCCTTGAAATGATATCCCATGTCAGCTTGCTCTAGCTCCAAAGCCATGCAGCCATGCTCCCGGATGAACTGTGCCAGCCCCTGAATGTGCTATCCTGTACATTCTGCTTTGGCAGCAGGCACTTGAATTCAGGATGCCATCTCAGACTTTTATACTGGCAAAGCTTCCTCCGAGCTTTATTACCACAGTGAAAAGAGCGTGATTTTTTTGTAGCTTTGCTCACTTTGATCATGAGATTAAAAAGATTTTTGTGACGAGCTGGTGGCTCAGCCTCATGCCTAACCAGAGAGTTTCAATTGATGTTTGCTAGTGCCTGGGATTTTCAAAGATTCTCTGCTTGTCCCAGTTTGTTTTTTTTTTTCCAGTGCTGTGTATGTACTTCTGTGGGCATGATTTCCCCTGGATTTCTGATTTCATTTGCAGCTATGTGAGGTGGGCAGGGAATACCTTTGGTAAAAGGGAGCACAGGATTCTTGTGAGACTGGGGGCATTTCTCTCCAAAGACATCAGAATGACCAGGATGGGGCTTTCCCATTGAAGAAAGCACATGGGCTTCCTAGGGCAGCTGAAGCAGCACTTTGCTGGACCAGCATCCCAGATGCCTTTCTGGGCAACATTGTGGACAGACAGATGCCTTGCAGGCAGGTAGATCAGTCTCTGCAGCATGGATGCTTTCTCAGTGTGCTACTGAGACTGAATCCCCACATGCTCCCTCCTTCCCTCCTTCCCTCCTTCCCTCCTTCCCTCCTTCCCTCCTTCCCTCCTTCCCTCCTTCCCTCCTTCCCTATGGAGCCCACCCACAAAACTTAATGGTTGGTCTGTCTAGAGCTTGTTTGTCTTCCACTGTGATTGTGGGATCACACATTATGGACACTGTCTCCCAGCCATTCCTGAGACAGCACCGAGTAAGCTCTTTGCTGGAAATGGAGAAGCAAGGGGCTGGAAAAAGAGGTGCATGTCCTGCCTTCTTACCTCCTTTCTTCCAGTTCCTCTCTCCAAAGCTGAAATGTAAATCTTTGCAACACCATCTACCCCTCTACAGCTGCTTATCTGGTGGACAAGAAATAGGTATTTAGTGTTTGCATCCACACAGTGACTGTCCAAATGTCGGGTGGGGCAGATTTAAACTATATATCCAGGCAGTCTAGAAAGGAATTTGGACCAAGGCCCAAGTCTTGTAGCTCAGTCTCATCTTTGGTAGACTGACACTTAGAGATTCCCTGTCAGTGTCTCAGAGGCACTTTAATAATCATAACAGAAGTTGGTGTGGACACATAGGATGATGCTAAGCTTTCCATTCAACAGAGGATATTTCTGTTTGGAAACAGCAAATTTATTCTGATTTCACCAAGTAAGAACAAAGTCTTTTTGAGTATATCAGTGAGAGCTGCATATCTGGTGATATGAGGATATCAGCCATGATTTGGATAGGAGTGTCAAAACAAAGGTCTGTCACTTTGAATAATCCTCCCTGATATTTACATGTGCATCCAAACAGTGAAATTCTATTTTGAAATCAGCACCTTCACCTATAGGATGAGTTTTAAATAATTAGTTCCTGAACTTCCATGTGTCCCATTCTCTCCACCAAAACCCCCCACAAACTCCGTACCCAGTGAAATAAGAAATAACAACTCTGCATTCTCATTGCCCCACAATGCCACCACTGGAAATTCAGCCATTTGTTCACATGGTATGTATTCATAGTCTGGTGAGGACGGGAAAGATTCTCCCTTTTCTTTATCAAAGGCTGTTGTTTTACCCTTTTCTTTTGAAAAGAAGAATGAGCAAAATAAATGTTTTTTATAGCAGTGTGGTTGGTTGTTGTTTTTCCCATTTTGTTACGGTTTTGTGTTAAGAATGCTTTAGCCACCAGCTGTGGGCTCATTCTAGAGTCCAAAATCCCTTAGAGCACCTTGCAAAGAAAAAATAATTTTCTTAAACACTACTGAAAACAGCCCCTCCCAGACTGTGCATGTATGCTCCCTTTTGCCTCCCATGATCTCTCTTGATATTTGTGCTATAGTGGATTTATCCCTCTTTCTATCTGTCTTTCTCTGTTATGGTTTGGTTTGGTTTGTTTTGTTTTTTTTTTTTTTTTAATTTCTTTTCAGTGTTGATGCAAATCCCCTATTGTATTCCCCTTCTGTTCTAATCCAGTTTCCATATTGTCTGTGATGTCTTTCCTTATCTTCATTTCCTCATTTCCTTCCTCTGCTTTCCATCAGCCTCCAAAAAAGATTTGGGATTATACTCCTGGAGATTGCTCTATCCTTACTAGAGAGGATAGAAAGGTAATTGTGTCTCATGTACGTTGTACTACAGCATCTAGCGCGTATGTACGTGTGTATGTGATTTTCTTTTTTTCTTTTTTTGGTAGCATTGCTTGTGTTTTGTGTGCTTGTGAGTGATTTTTTTAATTGAGCTTTAGCTCATTAGCCTAACAAGTAGCTAGTAAATTGATTTATTAAACAATTCTTAAAGCATAATCAGCTGTAATTTAGAGTGGTGGTTTTGCTCTCTTGACTTGCAATGATAATTATACTAACAGCGTATTGCATATTGTTACAGACTTTTTGTTTTGGTTTTTGTTTGTTTTTTTTACAGGTGGGTTTTATAGCTTTATGGTTTGTAGAATTCAAATCTATCAGGCCTGTGCATCTCTTAATTTTGAATGTTAAATGCCTAAAACTATTCCTCTGTAATGATTGAAATATGATTAATTACTAGTGAATTTCTGTGTATTGTCCGTACCATCTTTATCTTTTTCAATTAAAAAGCCTCACTTTTTTTTTTTAATTAACATTCCTTTGTTTTCCCCTAACCCTAAGCATTATTTTCCCGTTGTTCTTCTCCTTCTTTAACCAGACTGATCTAGAAAAAGACCTCTACCTCTACCAGACTGAGTTAGAGGCAGATTTAGAAAAAATGGAGAAGCTTTATAAAGCGCCACATAAAAAGCCACAGAAGGTATTTCCTATTCTTTTCATGCTGCCAATCCCTGTTTCCAAACTCTCTGCTCTAATCTATTCACTGCTGGATGATTATTAAATGAGGTTGGGATAAATAATGGTTCTGACCGTTCTGACTGCATGGCTTGCTGTGTCGCTGTCAGAAATAATAGAACACGATGCTGAGAATCCGGCTTGAAATCCATTTCAGATACAGTGATTTCCTCTCTCCCTTGTTCCCTTTCAGTTGCCCCCCACCCTGTCCCCCTTTAGGGTTTTGAGTTCAGTGTCTGCAAAGAACCCTTCTCTATTTTTCGCATGAATAGGCAGCAGCAATCAGCTTAAAATTCTTGCTTGGCATCACGTCATCATCTCGTGCCTTGCAAATGTGTTGCCATCTACCCTCCCTTCATAGAATCCGGGCTCTCTGCTAGGAGCTCACGCCTACCCAAGATTTGGATATTCCCAAGAGATTTTGCACAATTTTCCTGCACCTTGCCATGGCCTTCTAGGGCAGGTCAGCTGCTGCTGCGGTTTTGAGGGGCTGCAGGACCCGAACCATGAAATGATAGATTAATTTGGTAACATGATGGGGTTTTTTTCTTTTTTCTTCTTTTTTTCTTTTTTCTTCTGTTGATTTTTTTTTTTTTTTAAAGATGCAGCATTTCATCAGGACTTGAAAAAGCTGCTTTTTCAGAATCCAAGTTGTGCTTTTTCCTTCTACATAGAGATCCTCAGATAGATGAAAGGACACCAAATTAAAGCATTGTTTCTAAAATTGCCTTCAGTTTTTAAAATAATGTGCCTAGGAAGTGTTAGATGGATTTAAAGCAAGCGGATAAGAACTGGCTTTTGCTATTGAACCTGTGCAGCTGGCATTGCTTAAGTAAGGAAACTGAACTGAAACGTTGCTTTTCTTGTTAGTGCTTTGATATTTTTTGAACGCTGAGGAATGTATTGTGCTGCAGTAATGTGATATATACCTTTAAAGCAAAGGCGGGCAGTGACGGGTTGAGGGAAAAGCTTGGGGAAATAATTATGAGCATGTGTCTGCTGGTCATGGCCCAGCTGGTTATCTCTTCTTGCTTTTGGCTTTATTCACAATGACTCATTTGCAGACAAAAGAATAGGCGCTGTGAAAAGGCATCGGCTGTGCTAAAAACCTGTCACTGCCCTGAAGGAACTCAGGAAAATTGTTTTCATGGAAAGACATTGACAGCTTAAATTGCATTTAGACTTAAACCTCAATGTCTTCTAAAGGCTAATATTCAAGCAATAAATAGAAAATTACATAAGCAAATCTTTTTCTTTCTCCTCATGTGTGTTTATCAATGACTCCTTTGTTTTGGACTTTTGCAGAATACAGCAGGTGTTACTCCTCTGGAAACATCCACAGATCATTCTTCCTAGTAAGTTTTCCAATTGCTTTTTGATGTCTCTTTTATAATCTGAGGGCATGTAGGACATGATTTGGGGCATTGGAAATGAGTTTGCTTTAATTTTGGTGATTAATATAGACAAATGCATGTACCATAAGAATTATACCCTTGCTTTAGATGAGTCCAGGTCCAATATCTGCTCTTTGATCTTCAATAAGTTTTGAAGTGGTTATATGAGTGATTATAGTGTCTAGATAAGAATTATTGATTGTGCTAGGCGGTGACATTAAAAAAAAAAAAAAACAAACAAAAACCAGACCTTTAGCTCCATATTGATGAAGTTTGCAAATCGACTTTAACTTTGTACAAGTAACTTTATTGTGTGGAATAAATTTTGTTTCTGTTACACGTGTGATTGGCTCCTGTTAGATACTCCCAGCTATGCACACCAGATCAAGCAGATCTTGTTGATGGAAGGCAATAATTTTCCAGCTTCCAGGAAGGGAACAGTGGTAGCAGTAACAATAATTCTCAAAGATCTAATGTGGCAGTGCTTTTCTGGAGGAACACAAAATAAACAGTATATTCTGTCTAAATGAGTTGTACACAGAGCTGGTTTGTTTGAAAAGAGGAAGACAAATGAGAAAAAAAAAAAAGCAACAAGCCAACAAATCCGAGTAAGATGCTGAACTGTGCTGAGTTACTCAAGCTGAACTGAGTTACTTGAGCTGTGGATCCAGCTCCAACTGGGAACCTGCTGTTTCCTGTAATTGAACAAAGTGCTTAAGGTAGTCCTAGGCACAGTGATCCCCTCTGCATGATGATTTGTTAGAAAAGGGCATGTCTTGTCCAGATGCCCATTAATATCATATGTGCTCACTGCTCCTCTGGGGCTGCCTTAGAGGTCTCCTGTACTTAGTTCAACTCAGTTCCCTTCTGTCTGCGTTCCTTCTGCTGGGAAACACACTGCTGCATTTTGTTGGTTGCTCCTATGGCTATTTGGTTTTGTTTTGGTAGGGAAGGACTGTTAGGATTTCCACCTATTGCAGCACTGTCTGTGCCCTTTCTGATGCTACCCAAAGCATGCAGGAGTGCTAGCATCTGTGCCAGCAGAGGGGAAGCAACCTGGGTAGGCTGGGAATGGGACACAACAGTGATGCCCACAGGAGTCATACATAATTCACTGCCCTGCCTTTGGAAAGCAGGGAGAAAAGTGTTGCTCTTCCCTGTTACCCTGATTCTGAACTTGCAGACTGCTTTGGCTCTAAACCAGTACTGCTTGATGGCTCTAATAGGGAAGCAGACAGTAAAGGGACTCTACCAAATACCTCCTCTCTCTCTCTCAGGTGTATTCCCAAAGGAGGATCATTTTAACCCTTTGGTTTTTAACAAATAGGGTAAAATGCTTTTACCTCCCAGGTGAGGAACCTCAGGACAGTAATTATTCCCTGCAGCAGCTAGCAAGACTTTCTTGGGAACCTGACAGAGACACTGGAATGGCCCACCTAAGTCACAACAGCTCTTTAACTATGGGTCTCTTTGGGCACTGGGTAGGTTGAAAAAGTGGCAGTATTCCCTTTTTCTTTTGTGGTGCTTTTCACTAAGTTTTACTCCAGGAAGTAATTTTTAGGACTGCATATGATCTGGTTTTCCTTGTCCGGAAACCAGTATCTTCTTTGTGCTCCAGACATTGTGTAATTCCACCTCCATAGCCAGTCCTCTGATATGTTTGAAAGCTTTCTCTTCACCCCATAAGTACAGAGTGTCTCCAAAATAAACAGATGCATGTACAAATTTATCCACCACAAGCATTTCCACACTCAGATAAATTCCAATCACTCCTGGACATCAGGATGTAAACAAGCTTTCAAAAATGTTTCCATGAATTGGAAAATGCTCTTTTTTTTTTTCTTTTTTTTTTTTTTTTTCCCCCCAAAGATTCCAGTAGTCATACTTTGGCCCTAGAATAGCTCTGTGTGAGATTTCATCTTATTCTGAAGAGCCTGGTTGAGCACAGGAACTCGTATCAGATGAGCTTAACTTTTAGGAAAACATTATCTGCCTGATTGCTCAGTAAGTCATCTGTACCTGGAAAGGCCATGGCATTGTTGGTTATTTTTTTAGAGAGGAAACAGTGAACAGCCATCAGATGTGTGAGCATACTTGTTCTTAGATCCAGGACTGAGGAAAAGGATTTGTAATAAATGTCCAGTTTTTAAAAGCCTAAGAAATTAAAATTGTATTCAACAGTATTTTATCTATCTTCATGGTAGACCGGGAGTCCAGGATTTTTCATTCTCTGTGGTGGAAGCCTGAGGCAAAGCTGAGCAGAACTGTTCACATCTGGGAATTTCTTTGGCATTTTAAACATTAGTGTCTGTAGTCCTGTACGCTTACTTCTCTGCATGGTCCCTCACTGATGGGCTTGAAAAATTGCTCTGTGAGTCTTGAACTACAGTGTAACTGGGAGGCTGAATTGATTGAGATGAACTCCTGAGCAGCTGTGCTTTGTAAGCAGGGGACAGTGTTTAAGGAGAGAGGACTGGGAGCTGGATGATATTTGTGCTACTTCCTGTTAGCCAATTAGTTTCTTTGTATCTGGAAAAAAAAAAAACAACAAAAGCCTCTGCTTTCTGATTCTGTTGTCTCATCTATAAAAATACAGGAGGAGTACTTTCCTGATGCCTGCTTTCTGGAAGACTGAGCTGGGAGAGTTCCCTTGGGTGGGGAATGCTATGGTAGCATCAAACCTACAACATGATCGCAGTGTATTCATAACCTCTTCGTTCTGCACCAGCTTTTTGTACACAGTCTATGCTCATAAGTGTGGTTTTCTTTTACTTTGCACGAAGCTATCAGCAAACAGAAGTGACCCACTGTGTCCCTCCCTTTTTTTGATGTTTCCTAGCTCCACATATTCACCCAACTACCATGCAGTGAAGAAGGAGACAGAAGCAACACTGGGGGACCCTGCTGGCTTGGAGAATGAAAGGCAGATTTACAAGAGTGTGCTGGAAGGTGGAGATATCCCATTCCAGGGGCTGAGCGGCCTCAAACGACCTTCTAGCTCTGCTTCCACAAAAGGTAGGTCGTCAGGGCACTAACCTTCTCCATTCTGCACAGTGTGTCAGAAGCCAGGTGATATGGGACAAACTGCTGAAGGGTTTAGAGTCCTATTCAAGCCAATTGAGGTTTCCTCTGTCCTTCCTCTTTGCCATCCCCAGTTTTCCCTCCTTTTTTTTTTCCTGGCCAATATTTTTAATGACTCCTTTATCTGATCTAGATTCCTCTTCCCAACAGGGACCAGCTCCCTCCAGCACCTCATCCCCATCCCACACCCTCATGTGGCCTTGCTATCCATCTGCTCCCACTCCCTTGCCATAGTAGAGCCCTTTCCTGCCTTTTCTGCTTTTCCTGCTGCAGTATCCCAGCAGGCCACACCATGTCTGCTGGCCTGGCTACCCTGGTGTAGCTGGTGCCACATGCTCCACAGCCTTCTGCCAGTGAGGGGTGTGCAGGGAATGCATGGATCCCTGAACTAGCAATGCCCTGCAGGCTCTGAGACAGCAGAGATTGCTGCATATCCTGCCCCTTCCTCCTCTCATAGTGGACTCTCAAGAAGATAGGACAAGGAAGAACCTCACTTCTGTCAGGGAGTTGTATTGGGGAATGTATCTCTGAGCCAACTTTAACCTAAAAATGGCTTGAGATGAGGAGAGGACTAGGGAAGGAATGTTCTGCATTTCTGAACTGCTCTCCCTAAAAATAGTACATCACACCAGAAAGGTCTGTCTCTGTCTCCATCTTCCAGCTGTTTTTCAGCATTATGTCAGGCCTGTAGGGCAGGCAATCAAACTGGATCTGAACAAAAAAATCTGTTCAAACAGTTATTGTTCCCCAAGCTGCAATTGAACCTAAATGATGATTTTGACATTTGAGTTTGAACTCAAAATGGAAACAGACCTAAAAACTACAGTCTAGGCTGAACCTAGTTTGGATCTAACTTTTAAAAGAGAATAATGTCCTGATCTGACTCCGTGATTTTTAAAGGAAATATGGCCAACCACATTGTCTCAAGGACACTCAGTTTGTTCATGGTATGGGGAATCTCTAAGCAGGCAGCTCTTGGGCTGGGCCGGCTGATGTGCCCTGCTTGTGCTAAAACAGTCATCGGCTGGTTGTCTTCTCCTTCCCAGGGATAAACTGTTTGGCAAGGACTGTGGTGAGACTGTAGTAGGTGTGATTACAGGCTTGGTATTAAGCCATATTTGCAATGCTAGTGCCTCTGCATTCTTGCTGACACCCTGATCTTGCTGAAAATTCCTCTGCCCTTTTCCATGGTGCCACAGCTTCCCTGGAAGCTGATGATGCTTAGCGCTTTTTAGGAGGGTACCTTCAAAGTGCTCCAACTCTGCTTCTGTCCAAGCCTTTCATTTTAGAGATGTTGGCAGCACGTCACCTACTCCTTTAAGCGCGGCTTGTTGTGCAGTTTCTTCCTGCTTTTCTTTGTTTTGGAACTTTGTTTCTTTAAAGTGCATTTTATGAAATCCAAGCATGTTCTTTCTCCTTTCTTAATAGCTTTCTAGCACTTAAGCTAACAGGTTGTATTTATTTTATTCTGCATGCTTACCAGTGGATCGTAAAGGTGGGAATGCTCATATGACTGCACCCTCTTCAGTTAATAGCCGAACCTTTAACGCTAGTCATGCCGGTATGTTAGGTCACGCATGTAAACATAAGAAGCCCTTATCAGCTGCAAAAGCCTGCATTACTGAAATCCTCCCTTCTAAATTCAAACCCAAACTAGCAGCTCCAGCTGCTCTTGTACAGGACAAGAAGGGTATCTTGCTGTCTCATGAGAAAGCTCAAAGCTGCGAAAACCTTCGTAGCTCCATTGCCTTGTTCGATAATAAAAAAGCTTTGATGGTAGACATAGGGGAAAGCATAGAAAACATGTTGATGAAGTCAAAGCAGGAGTATGCCATCAAATCTGGCAGTACCATGAGCTTGCAGGAGTATGGCACCAACTCTAGGAAAGGCTACCTCTTCCCTGCCTCCAGGAAGAGTGGTATGGAGTTTACAATGCTGTATAAAGACATGCACCAGATCAACCGGTCCAGGATCCACTTGAGCACAGCCTCCTCCTGCAGCGTGAGGGATATTGCATCTCAGTTTGAGAATGAACCAAAGGACAGGATGGAGCACAGCTTTGGTCGAGAGGATTCAGAGCAGATCCCCAAACACACTGTTTCCTCCCGTATCAGTGCCTTTGAGCAACTGATCCAGAGATCCCGATCAATGCCCTCACTTGACTTTTCCACTGGACAAAACAAATTGACCACTTCTCTCCAGTCTAAAACTTGTCTGAGTTCTGCCTACTCTGCAGAGTTTCTTATGGATTTGCCAAAAGCACACCAAGAAAAGAAGGATGTTGCCAGCTTGGCAGATAAATCCTCCCACTCCTGCAGCAACATGGAGGACACGGCTTCGGATGTCAGTGATGCCATCCCTATGGACACACTTTCAGCTTGTACGGATGAGATAGATCTCCTCTCAAATACATCCAATGACAGCGGCGGCAGCAGCAGCAACCTCAATGGGCCTCAGAAGCATAAAATCAACAGATGCAAAGGCACATGCCCAGCTTCCTACACCAGGTTCACTACGATCCGAAGGCATGAGCAGCAGCAGGCCTCCAGGAACCCTGATTTCAAAAGGGATGTGTATGGGGACAGACATATGCTCCCCAGAAACGTTTATCTAATGAGCCCGCTCCCCTTTCGATTGAAAAAGCCCTTTCAAAACAAATCCTGCAGGACTCCACCCCCAGACTGCCTGGGAAGCCCAACAGCACCCAGCCCTGAGAACCCCGACAACCCCCTACAGTTGCAGGCGGGCATAGGAGGCAAGAGTCACCACTCCCAGCACCAACTGTGCTCCAGAAGCAGGCCTCTAGCCCCCAGGCGCCTGTCTTCTTATGACATTGTGGAGAGGCTTAGCTACTTCCCCATGATGGGATCTAGCCAAGATAGCTTCATGGGCCGGGCTGACACTCCTGACTCCTTAAACAATGGGAACCCTGTTCCATATGCCCTCTGTCACAGCCTGGACACAAACAACAACCCGCAAAGTGAACTTGGGACGTACCTAGGAGGTGGCTTTTTGTGTTCTTTACCAGTGTCCCTTTACCTGTCTTCTTGCTTCCTTTCTCCTCCCCTTTTCTTCCACAACCTTTGCATTTTTACTCCCTACCTTTGCATCCCCTGACTCTCTCTGTTTTTTACCCTGCTGTGTCTAATGTCCTTTGCGTGTCTTGCTGAGCATTTTTGTTCAGGACTTGTTAACAGCTGCACTTCTGAGAAACAATTTCTGCTGCTTTTCTAATCACGTGGGGTTCAGTTTGTCTCTCAAGCAGCTTTAAGGATGCAAGAATCTCAACATGAGATATTTTAGTCCTATATCATTTGCACACAAAAACCCAGATGATTTGCTTTAAGGAGCAGTTTCTCAAGGTCTAGTTGTGTGCATGTGTGCGCACGCGCGTGTGTGTATTAAATTTTTCTCTGCAGTAAAATGCCAAATCATATTTTGATGGCAGCAAATCTTCACAAAGTCCTTCTGTCTTTACGCTTTCCTGTACTGTTATTTTTCTCCCTGTTTTTGGATCTTTGTTCACAAGTGCAGCCCAAAAGGGGAAAAAAATGAAAATGGATAATTTATCAACATCTGATTGGCACTTTGGTCAATGACAATTGAGAATCCTTGCTGTCATAATGGAAACAAATTGTTTAAAAATATATTTTTTTTTCCTTTCTGGTTATGCTAAATAAATCCATCAATATTTTAACTTACTTATGTTGTTTCGAAGTAGATTCAGAATCACCAAGGCATTTTGCACCAGTTGATTACATGGAAACTCCAGAAGAAATTATCCGCAGGCGGCATGATGATAAAGAGGTAATGCCCTCCTTATGGCCTAATAACAGTTGTAGCAGCTCTACATAGAAGAAATACAGCATTCAGCCTTACATAAGGACAGCTTATGTATCCATGGCTTTGTATACTGGAAGTTAGAGCAACAAGCTGGAACTACTACATTCTAATTTTAGTAATACCTCTGCCACTGATTTAATGTATAATGTGTAGTTCTATTTAGCTTCTGTTTAAAATGAAACTGATACTTCTTATCAATTGCACAAAATATTATACGGGATCTTTGAAAAATGTAAAAAGGTTGGAGATGTATGTGAGATGTGGTGCAGCACCCCAGTACTCACAGATAAAGCTGAGATGGTTATTCTGTGAGTGAAGGTTTTACTGTTCTCCAAGCAAGCCACTTGAGTATTAGTCCAACATGTGAGAACAGTATTTTTCTTGTGGAGGTCATCAGGTTTTGAACAGAAAATGTAAGTTATTTAATCTATCAGAAACTGTGAAGTTTCCCCTCAGTGCAAACCAGAATTCTTTATGGTATCTCAAGTTGTTGACAACAGAATGTTACAGTCCTTCTCGAAATGTCTGGGCAACACTGGGACAAGCTGAAGTAATAGGAAAGCCATGTAGACCTTTCAGCGCTGACTGTATTCAAGCTGAGTTAAAGAAGTTATAAAGTGATAGTTTTCCAAGAAGCTGGAATTAATTTTTACTGCCTGCGGGGAGGGTGGGTGTGTTCTATTTTCAGTGTTGACTTTCTGAGTTTATGTATGCTTTGAAATATGGTAAAACCTGCTCTAAATTTCTATGTGAAAAATACATTTTTCCTGTCTTCTTCTGGGAAACAATTAGTAATGTTCCCACTTCCAAAATCCAGCACAAAAATTCATGTAAGAGCAAAACTCTGAATTCACTAAGACCTGCTGGCTTCAAACAAGTTAGCAGAGAGATGAACTCTTCAGTGTACACGTCAGCCCTGAAAGGTAGAAGAATCCTTCTGCCCAGGTACTCAAGAATGCACATATCTGTTAATGTGCCAGAGACTTCAGAAGTCCAAAATAATTATTTGGGGTTTTTTTCACTTTATTTTACAAAATGTATTATGTGAACCCAAGAGAGATGTGGGAGAACCTGACACATGGTTAAGGCACTCTTCCGAGCTCCTTGCAAAGCTCAGGGGAGCTTGGTGCCTCAGAACTTATCTGTGGAGCTGATTCAAGTATCCTGGAAGTCAATGAGAGAAGCTCCTTGTTGATTGAAGGGGGTTTGTATCAGCCCTCTGAATTATCAGCAGTCTTCTTAGAAGCTTTCGGGACTTTGCTAAAACTTAGAAAATGTCCCCATTGACTTCCATCAGCTTTGGATCAGATCCTCTGTATGAGCTGGATTTCAGTTATGCCATAATGGTGATGTACCTTCTGTGCTTGCAAAACGGAATGGTATTGTATAGTTAGTCGAATCAGTATTTTATGTTGAATGTAAAATCCCAGCTACTTGCTGAGACCTCGGAAATTTTATTTGTCACATTTATGGCAGATTTTGAATGCCTTTAACTAGATGATTTACTGCCCATTTTATGCAATTTTATGGCAGAAACTTTTAGAGGACCAGAGACGGCTTAAACGTGAGCAAGAAGAAGCTGATATTGCAGCTAGAAGGCACACAGGGGTTATTCCAACGCACCATCAGTTTATCACTAATGAGCGATTTGGGGACCTCCTAAATGTAGACGATACAGCAAAGAGGAAATCTGGGTCAGAGGTCTGTTTTAGTTACCTCAGTCTGCTGCTTGACCCAAAGCGATATTTGCCTCTCACAGTGTTGTGCTTTAGGCCGACATTACCTCTTCAGAGAATGTCGTTTGTTTTTTTTTTTTTTTCCACCTTCCCCTTTCCCATTCTGGCTTCATTTAGATCTGCTTTGACTCTTGTGCCTGGTAAATTAATTGATACCTCTCTACCAAGCTGCATATGTTAAAGCATGGCTGCTGAGAATTGCTGGTGCACACCTGTGATGCATGCCTTTAAATATCAGCTACTTTTAGTGAATCAGAGGCATTCTACATCTTTTGCATCATATTGCTACATTGTCTTCTTGCCTGTGCCTTACGCTTATGCGACTGTCTCATAGGTTTTTTTAGAATAAATTGTTTCTTCTCTTGAAAGATTCTTAATGTCCTTTAGAAACAATTGGAAAAAAGTTTCCGCATGTTTCACTGCCTACAACCTGAAAGAGACAAAGGAGGAGGTAGATGGTTTTCCCATGAGCCCGAGGCACTTTTCCTGAGGGCTGGATGCCAGTCTGGGTGTCCTGGCCAAATGCCTTTTCCTGCCTTAGGGATTCTTGCCACTGGGGATCTTGACAGCAGCTTTGTTTCCCCAGGAGTGCTGCACTGTGGTCGCACCATGTGGATGGAGTACACTTGTCTGCCCTTTAGGTAGTTTAAAATGCTCTGGTGCCACATGAATGTGACTACTTCTTCTTTTATGCTCTATTACTGAAATTACTTTAAAACTGCCTGAATATTTTGTGGTCATTAGAAAACCAGCCAGCTAAGTCAAGTTTTAAAGCTTAGGCCTGATGTCAACATCCTCTTCAGCTTTATAGCCACTGAAGACTTTTTTTTTAAAACATTTGCTTCATTTATTCTTATTTTCTCCTCACCTTTGTCTCTTTCCTAACAATTTATACAGAGTACATGGTTCACACTGCAGGATTCATCAGGGACGGATAATGATCAGTAAGAGATACATTAAATAAAATGCTATGTTGTTTGGTTTTTTTTTCCCAGCTAGTAAAATTTTGCTTTTCCATTAACATGTCAAAGAGAATTTGGTCCTGGAGCCCCAGTAACTGTAGTTACTGGAGCAGCTTTCATTCAACGGGATTTGTCACATTTAAAAGTTTACTGCTGTTAAAACCATTTCCTGTAGAGCTCTTAATTACTGTTCTACCAGAAGTTGGCACTTTTTGCTCTGTTGGGAGAGACTCATCCAGCATATTTGGATTGTAGTACCAGTTGCACACAAGCTTGTAGCAGAATACCTGCATTCAATTTCTTCCCTAGACTAATGTAAGCTATAGAAGAGGTGTTGAAAACCTATTTGTTATTTTAATCTGTTGATTTTTTTTGATCTCTAGATGAGACCTGCTAGAGCCAAGTTTGACTTTAAAGCACAGACGCTAAAGTGAGTACGGCTTGTTACTGCTGCCTTGAGTGTTCTTCCTTTTCTTTTTCCCCTAGGATGCAGCATTTATGAAGTGTCATGAAATTGGATTCATGCTTGGGGAGTATATTTCCAGCAGCTCAAATTAAAGATATCCATTGTAATGCAGGGAAAAGTAATATGAATCTTGCAGGTCGTAGTCTCTAAAGGACCTTTAGGAAAATGTCTTTTTCAGTGCAGCTGTATCACAGGTGATTTTTAGGGCAAACACACATTCTTTACTGGAACAAGTGTGTTATCTGCTCTGTGGGTGGGTGGAGACATAGGAGAGTGTTCTGGATGATGCTTCCTTTTTGCACCTTGTAAGCAGGACAGCTGGGTGAGATCTATTTTGCGACAGCTCTGTCATTCCCCTTGTGCTGGAGACAGAAAGGATTCCCCTGCATGATATCCCTGGTAGTGCTCCCATTTAGAAGCTGAAAGAACTGTGTTAGTCAGTAGCTCAGTATAAATCTGCCATACAGATGGTCAGAAGAACATAGGTATGCAGAACAGCAGCATCATTTTCGCTGTGCTAAGCATAGTGCAAAGTCAGCAAGGGACTTAAACAGATGCCTAGCTTTAAGTTCGTAGGTGGGCCCTTGACTCAGGGCTTTCCTGATTCAGGACCTATAAGTGGTCACTGCTCTCCTGGCGTCTGTGGCTATGCCAGTGGATGTTTGTGGTGGCATTGTACCTCCACCCGCTGTTGTGGTCCCTTGGGTGAGCCACACAGCATTACTCATTCTTTTTGGGAAACACTTCTGTGAAGAGAAGGCCTGGAAGGCTCTGCATGAGCTTGGAGGAACTTTAATTTTAATGGTGCTAGTGAGGGAAGAAAGAAGCAGAGAATTCAGAGAAAAACCTGCTGTTTTTCTTCTCAGATGCTCATGTCCTGGAATGTTTTCTTACATGTTCTATAGATTTGTAACGATTTACACAGCATCTCCTCAGCACCTGTAATAAAACTGAGGCAGATATAAGGTTTAACTGTTGTGTCCCTTGAGCAGAACATACCAGGATGCCAGACAAAAATAAAGGAGAGCTTCTGAAAATTGTGTTAGGAAAGGCTGAGTTCTTTGTTTTCCTGTGAGGAGGACCCAAGTAGTATGTTTATGAGCCTAGTACAAGCTGCACACAGTGGGAGTTCCCAAGCTGCAGACATTCATAATTTTAGCACTGAAGACTGTAGATTGAAATCCCAGTTGTAAGCCCAGGTGAAGTCAGAGTTTGCACAACCACAGGCTGACCGAAACTGTAAGCATTGCAGGGTCAGCATTGGTGTGTGTGGGAGTTCATCTAGTCAGCAAACTAGCTTCCATTAAAATTATGTCTGTCTTTGCAAGGCAGCTGTACATGACCTGTTTCAAAAGAGGAATTGAGAACTGCTCAGCATATCCAACGTGGAGAGCAGCCAGTGGCATCTTTTGCTTGAGCTTGACCCCATTGCTGCTGGTGTGTGTGTGGTTAGTAGGGCCTTCATAGGTCAGCTTTTTGATAGCATGCCTGAAGATCAAGAGTCCCTGCACATCCTGATATGAAGAGGGTATTTATCAAATACAGCTTTCACTTTGAGTGGAGAGTGATTTGTATCAACAGGGATGGTGCAGACCTTGGTACCTAGATATTGCTGGACAGAAAAAGAACATCTGTTCTCCAGTGAAATTCTGATGGAGTGCTTGTGTTGTTAACAGGGAACTTCCTCTGCAAAAAGGAGATATTGTTTACATTTACAAGCAGATTGACCAGAACTGGTATGAAGGTGAACACCATGGCAGAGTTGGCATCTTCCCACGATCATACATAGAGGTAGCCGCTTTCCTTGCAGGTGTTCTTTTTGCCTGCTCCCTTTCTGCCAGTGACCAGTTTATGGGTTTTTTGTATGGGACTGATTTGATTCTGTTTGTTCATTTTAGCTCCTCCCACCAGCTGAGAAAGCTCAGCCCAAAAAGCCATCACCATTGCAAGTACTGGAATATGGAGATGCTATTGCTAAGTTCAACTTCAATGGGGATACCCAAGTGGAAATGTCCTTCAGAAAGGTAGGGCTTTTATTGTGCTAATGAATGGAATTCAGACAAATGCTGGTCTTTTTTTTAACACTAGTAACTCGCAGTTTCTGAATGAAAGTTCCAATAAGATGAACTCCATATTCAGGAATAATTCTTCCTCATCACCCGTGTTTTTACTCCATAGTCATTATGTAGTGCATTGCAGTGAGAGTGTTGCAGAGAGGCTGAATCAAGAAGTGCCAATTGTGTCCTTAGAGCTAACTGAGATGGTATTTTGAGCACAAGTGCTGGAAGCCTGGCTCTGCAAGGCAAATTAGGTATTTGGTGACGTCTCCAGTCTGAGACTCTCCAGTAGAGATGCACACAGTCACATGAGAATGGTGATATAGAAGAGAAGGAAGCTGGGTTCACCCTCCTCTGTACTACATGCCAAATCACTGAGCACAGGCAAGCGAGGTTCTGTGGTATTGAAGTGACTGGCTAGACCTTAGTGCAGAGTGAAAGGACAGGAATGGGTTGTGCAATGGTTGTTCAGAGCAAAGTCAGCCATATTTAAATTAAATAGCAGCATTTCTCCATCTCAGCCATCTTTCTGGTTTGATTCTCAGATTAGATCTGTGTTCTCTTTTAATTATACACAAAGGTGGGGCTTGTAGCTTATATTAAGGATTTGGAAGTCACTTCAATCGTTAGCAAAACAGGAGAGAGCATAGAGAGACCTAATTTAAATCACATACCTGTGCATACTCCTTGTATACCTCATACCCCAGAGAGCCTTGTGGTCAGCCTGAAACAGCTGGTTTCCACTTTTTTTTTAAAACTGGCTTCAGCAAGTAGGATCTTGAAAATGTGAGCATAACTGAGTCTGCAGACAGCCCAAGCCAGCACCAGAAGATCTGCATTTCCTCCTCCTCTGAACTGAAAAATATTCCCAGAGGTTAGGACCACATAACTGGGAAACAGAGGAGGCTGAGAGCCACCAATTGTTTTAAGTCAGCTACAGCAAGATTAAAAGTGTAATCTGTTTTGGAATGTTGAAATATGTTGAAGTCTGAACTATGTTACTGTTTCTTCCCATAGGGTGAAAGGATCACGTTGATTCGACGAGTGGATGAGAATTGGTACGAAGGAAAAATCTCTGGCACCAATCGCCAAGGCATCTTCCCTGTCACTTACGTGGAGGTGCTCAAACGACCAGTGGTCAAGAATGCCATTGACTATCCTGACCCACCAATGTCCCTCTCCCCTAACCGCAGCATGACAGCTTCACCACAGGTATTTGGACTAGATGCAGGCAGTTACAGCACCTTGCAGAACAGAGGGTTGTTGCCATTGCTGCGCAAGAAGCAATAGGTGAAAAAAGCTGTAGCTAAGACTAGTGTTTTGTGCAGTAAAAGCCATGTGCTCTCTGAAGCATTCTGCAGCTGCAGGAAAAGGTGATGTTCCATTTGCCACAAAGGCCAATGAATGGGTTGTTTGGGGATTTGAAGACTCAGCTTTTCATCTCTGATCAGTAGCTTGAATTCAGACCATGTTGAAAGGGCTGCAGTTCACTGAATAAATTTCACTGGCAGAGATGAAATCAGTTGGTGGGTGATCCAGCTCCTCCTGAGTGCATGTTTACACTTTACAGACCACTGTAATCACTGTGATGAGTGATTTTTTTAGTATGACTATTAAAAGGGTGTCACAGACTGTTACAGTCTGTAGGAGTTATGTTGATCCCAGTCATCTTGAATCAAGCTGTACACTTACTCCTAAATGTTTCGGCTCGCAACCAAGCTTTTGGCAGTCAGGAGAGTAGCCTGTATTATTTGACATTAGTGCTAAATGAACTTGGGTTTTGAGAGCAGGCCAGTCTGGGATCTTCCATGAATGTTAGATTCACTATGAACCATACTGAAGTTCAAACTGGAAATCAAAATGGCAGCAGGTAATTGTATGGGGATCCCAGAATGTTTGCCATGGAAAATGTATCAAGGAGGCAGTGAGTCTCTAAATGCCTTTGTTTTACTCTCATCCTGTAAATACTCATGCCTGAAGGCCATCATATGTGTCTGGGTCACAGCCATGAGGTTCTGGTACATCCCCCTCTCACCCACAGGACCAAAGCAAGGTCATTCTGAGGTCAAGACTGCAAAGAACAAAAGTGGAGAATTGGGATCACGGTACAGGACGAATGGGAAAGGTTGCCATGGCTCATGCCTGGCATCTGTCTGGATCTTCCATACAAGAAGTGTTTTTGTTCTTAGACCCTGTGTAAAGAGGAAAGACTTGTTGCTTGCTTGGGGTTCCCTGTCAAAGTGGACCTCAGGACCTCAGCTGAACTTTTCTGTTTGAGCTTGCCAGGCTCTGCATAGCTGTGGCCTGTCTGCCACCAGCTTTCTGCGAGCTTCTCCCTTTGGACAGAATTGTATCCACCTTTTTTTGTTTTCCTTTGCTATTCTTTTGATTCCTCCCCTAGTAAATGAATTCTCTGCCTTCTATTTTTGCCTGACTTGGCAGAGGACTGAGAAACGCTCCAATCAGTGCTAATGTAGCTGATCTCACAGACACAGCTGCTGGAACAGCTAAGGGCAGAACTCAGTTGTGTGTTCTGCCCTTATAAACCCAGAGCATGCTTTAATCACCTAGAGACTACATAGTGGCAGCTGGCTTTTTTGAACCCTTTCTCCTCCACACCTTCAGCAATGCAAGTTTCTTGAGGAGCAAGTATTGCTCATGCTAGAGTTGGATATAGTCAAAATTCATTGTAGCAGTGAATTCTGACTGTGTCCACAGTGTGAGTTGCTGGGGCCTCAGCTATTACTGCCAGGCCAGTAAAATACTGCATGCTGCCATCATGAATGGTGGCTTCAACTGCTCCCTGAGGGACTTAAGACATATGGTATGAAGTCTTAAGGTCTTCTGCAAGACATTTTGTGTCTGGGATCTTAGCAAAGACAGGAGAATGGTATTAGCAGCACAAGTCCAGACTGGACTCCATGGTTGGAGTCGCTGTGGACAGCATGTTTTCCAACATGGTGCACTTGTCCATGGAAAACTTATGCACCATGTTTAGCCACAGATCTGCTCCTCTCTACACTTGCTCTCTCTCCTTTTACTTTTGCTCAGTCATTTTGTATTTTCCTTTATTATTTTTTGTTCATTTATTTCTTTTTCTCTCCTGCTTTTGTCTCCTTCAAGTCTCCCAGCTCTGAGCTGCTCCATACACCAACTCCTCCGCCTTTGCCTTTCGCTCGCCGCACCTTATCTCCAGAGGTGCAGGCGGTCACATCCGAGTGGATTGCTCTGACAGTGGGAGTGTCTCCTAGCACCACTCCTGCCATAACTCCTCCATTGCCTTCTCCGCCTGAAGCCTCCCTCTCTCACACTGACTATCTCTCGCCTTCTGCTGCAGCCAGCCCTACCCCCATGGTCAGCCTACACCATTCTCATCTCTCTGGCTCCTCGACTCCCAGGTCCATTAAATCCCCATTGCCCTCTTACTCATCCAGACCTCAGTCCACTGCTCGCAGTTTCTATCAGGCTACTCCGCCAAGCGAAGAAAAGTTTGTTGGCTCCCCTTCTCCCAGTGCGAGCTACTCTAACTCCCCTCGCTGGGCAGTGGAGAGCCCCGAAAGCGTCCTCGCAGAGCAGCGTGACACTACTAGCAGCCAAGCCTGGCTTCAAAAGACTAGAGAGGGCAACAGCAACCCCGAGCAGGGTGCTCGTGCTGCTCCCAAGATCTCTGTTGAGAGCTGCCTCAAACCATCCCAGCTAGACATGCGTGTGAACCCAGAAAAGAGACCGGTGGGTTCCTCTGAGGACAACCAGTTGTGTCAGGAGCTAATGGCTATTGTGCAGGGAGGTAAAGCTGAGAAAAGAGGCGTGAGGAAAGGTGATCTGGGAAGGTTTCAAAGCGGGGAAAAGAAGGTACTTCTCCTGCATGTGTGTGTGCTGCTCTGAATCTGACTGGTGTGTTGAGGCTTGTGCTGCTCTGCTGGATAGGCAGAGCCTGTGGCTGACACATATCACTTTGATGGTCCTAAGACCTTTTTCCAGGAGTCACTGGTGGCATTCACTGGATAGCACATCAAAAAGCTTTAGAAAAGGCCTCAGTAGCAGTATAGCAAAAATTATTTAAAAATAGGTAGTAGCACAAGACTGACTCATTTGGTCACGTCTAATGAGGTAACTGTCCCAGATAGTGGTTATTACCAGATTTGTCAGATGTAAGTATCACACGGACCTCATGCCCATGTGTAAAAGAATACAGTCAATTCCTTGCTATTCAGAGATTTTCCAGTGTGCAATGGATCAACTTTGCTTATAGGATTTATTTGTTCTTCCTAAAGCCAAGGGCTGAAAAATCTTGTAAACATCAGTCTGGCTTCTAGAATCACAGAAGCTGTCCCCTGTTGATCCTGGAGCATGTGGTTCAGTGACTCTTAGTTTGGGATGTGTATGACTAAGTCAGGGAGGCTTGATTGTCATCTAAGCATTAAGTGGCATTTATTACCTTTGTATTTCCAGAATGATGTGAAAAATTCTGGTCACAAATAAGAATTAGACCTAGTCATACTTTTCCCAAAGAGTTTTTAGTTCTATGTAGCTGTATATTGCAATGGGAGGGAACATAGGGAAACCCTCCAGTAGCTTCTACAATGTATCTTCTACCCCCAGTCTTGGTATAGGAGACCTGGGATCCACTGTGGGCTACAGCCAGTCCAAAATACATTATCGCACCCCGTGCTACCTTGTATAAGAGTGGAAGTTTGGAGAGCTCAAAATCATAACATTAAAATACTGTCTTGGATGTACTGCTGTAGCCTCCATGACATTCCCCATCTAGCCAACATTAAATAACAAATAACTGGGGATTCTAAGATGACATGTTTCACACTGGGAAATCTTATGATAAGTTGTTTGATTTCTGTTTGAATCATAACCAGAAGTGTATTGCAAGCTGTATAAAGACTCTGCTGTTTACCATCTGGATACATTTTTAGTGGCGGTTTTTAGAGGCATAACCTGCATGTTTAAAACAGAATGAGGTGGACAGCTCAAACAAACCATCTGGAAACTGCACTTGCCCTTGCATGGAGTAATGTTTGCTGTGTGTGCATCAGGTTTACTGGATAGTAGATGCTCTTATCACTAGCAGTGATTGTGATTAGAGAATATATGCCAAGCTGACCAACTTTTCTTTTCTTCAAAAGACTGCAGACTCAAAAGCATTCTCTTCATCTGCTCCTCTCTCTTCCTCTGCCCTCTCTTCCTCTACTGTCACCACACAGCCACCTCCCAGACTTACACGCAGAGTCAATAAGTCACAGGTAATCATCTTTGCTGATTACTCTTCCATTCCTTAGAGCTGTTTCCATGCCATGCCACTGTTTTGTTGTGTTTGTTTAGCCATTCATTGATTGCACAGGTGAGATACTTCTGTCATTTAATTCAGAATTTTCATTTTTTATAAAAATCATTTAAAATTACTTCCAGGCTGTGCAGAAGGGCACAGGTATGGGCTAAATCTGTAGCTGCTGCAAATCCACATAGCTCAGATCTGGGTTTCTGACAGTATATATCTGCTGAGGATCTGATTTTCTGTTCCTCCAAAGGATTAACTCTGGGCTTATTCAGTTCTAACCTTGAGTTCCTACAGCTCAATTGCATTATAAGGCAGTATCAGTTGCCTTGTTAGCAGGAAGGATGTAGCATAAGATACTTTGGTCCGGGTTTTTTTTAACCACCTGAGATCAGGATTCAGGGTTTGGCGTATCTAAGAGCTGAGGGTAAGGCATACACAGCCTGGTATTCACAATGTCAGGGACCTGTTTCAGCCGTCTCAGGTAGGCTTCAGAAGTTCTCAGTGCTATTGCTGAGAGCAGCTACAAATGTCTTTAAAGAGGGATGCAATAGGATCTGAGCAGCATAACCACTGCAGCCTCAGCACTGTGTGGCTGGGGTGTCCAGGGTCTTGGAATAAGCAGTGCTTGCAGCTGCTGGTGTCTGGTCAGTCCTTACAGACAGCTTCCACAAGATGGCAATATTTGAAACAGAAAGTTCATAATTAGCAAAAACCGGACTGGGTTTGCAGTGATGGGTGTTGGAGAATCAATCTTCGGCTTGATCTGTGAACCAGTCAGGCTGCGTATGCATGATGAGTGTGGGAAGCAGCTGCTAATGTTACTTATTTTCTTGGTCAGTTTGAGTGAGATACAGCCTTAACCCTGAAAGTTTCCTGTTACCTTTACTCACCTCATTTCCCTCCAATGATGAGCTTGCACAACTTTTTACTGAACAATCACCTCCTGCTGCCTTTTCAATTTCAGTATCTGAGTCCAACAGAATAGATATTCTGATTCATGTTAACCCCCCCCCCCCCTTTTTTTTTTTTCTGTGTTGGCCTTTTTCCTGACTTCTGATCTGCTTGGTCCTGCTGGTACTTGCACTGGATGTATGCAATTCAGAAGAGCAGGATCGCAGAGCCACATTTAGGGAAAGATGTTTCTAGTGAATGCTGATTAGCATACAGTTCTATTTCCAGTGTTGCAGCTGATTGTAATAGGGCCCTGTGGCCTTTTTTTGGAGTGGAAGTCAAGGCAAAATTTATATTTTATATGCCTTGACAATCAGAGCATTGTCATTGTCAAGTTAAAACTGTGTGTGACATTATCAGTAGTCTTGACCTCCTTTCCAGCTCTGGATCTACATTTATTTAGGGAGCAGGAGCAGTATCTATATGTACAAATGACTTCTCATTATCTGTGTGACCTATACAGAGGCTGATGGCTTCAGAACTGCAGGTAATACCCTGGAAGCCTTTTCAAAAATCTGTCATCTTTTCATTGACTTTAACCAAATGAGAAAAGCACTTACTAGGCATGGAAATGAGCATTACATTTGGGGTTCATTTCCATTACAGTCCATCCCTGCTGTTTGAGGCATTTTACTATTTTGAATTTTACTATTTTCTTATTATAGAGAACCTCCCCAGTTATGAAATTCTGATCCAGGGTTTTTTGCTGGTTTAAGACCTCTTTGGTACAAAGCTAATACAAGGACTGCATTCTTGCATGTTCTATTAAGTAGTAATATAAAGTGCTGTGGTGGTTTGATCTTGGCTGGATGCCAGGTGCCCACCAAGCCACAATATCACTCCACCTCAGCTGGACCAGGGTGAAGAAAATAAGATGAAACTCGTGGGCTAAGACAAAAGCAGTTTATGAAGAAGCAAAGCAATGCTGTGCATGGAAGTAAAAGAGAACAAAGATTTATTCTCTACTTCCCATCAGCTGGCACTGTCTTGCCCTTTCTGGAAAGCAGGGCTCCAAACATGTAGTGGTTGCTCTGGAGGACAAGCCGATGCCCTCTCCCCTTTTCCTAGCCTTTATAGTTCAGCTGATGTCACATGGTATGGAATATCCCTTTGGTCAGTTTGGGTCAGCTGTCACAGTCATGTCCCCTCCCAAGATCTTGCCCACCACATCCCACTGCAGGGGGAATGTTGGACAAACAGCCTTGGCGCTGTGCGAGCCCTGCCCAGCAGGAGCCACAAACACGGGTGGGTTATCAGCACCTTTCCAGCTCTCAGTGCAAAGCACAGCACTGGGAGGGCTGCTATGGGGAAAATTAACTCCAGCTCAGTCAGACCCAATACAAGTGCAATGGGTCTTTTAGCTATTCTGAAGTGACTCCCTTTTGTTTAGTTTCACAGCCCAAACTAAAAAGAAAAAAGAACAACCCCAGAGCATGTCAAAGATATTTCAAGTATAACTTACAGATAATTTGTTTCAATATCCCAGTAAAACATAGTATTAAGCAGTAATATAATCTATCAAATTAATTTATGTCAGGGGACCCTCAGTGATTTTCCAGTTTCATTTCTGTTTTACTCTGAGGTCTATTACCACAGTGTACATTCAGCAGTGGTGCCAGCAAGTGTGTGAGCCATGCAGCAGCTTTAGTCCCGAGGCCAGACTGCAGCTGTGGGGTGGGGAAGGCAGGAGTGGCTGGATGAGGGTCCCTGTATCACCCAGCAATGTGAGGGATGTCGGGTGGCAGCTGTCTGCTCCCTTCTACTTGTACAAAACCATGAGCAGAGTGGTGAGTAATTTCACCTGCTTTGTGCTGGTGAAGAGGAAGAGCATATGAGGAGGATGCTCAGCCTCTGTGTTCCCCAGCGCAGACCAGCTACACTTAGCGTGGTCATTACTTAGCACAGTCTCCAAGGTAAGGTTTTATCCCCACCCTGTGTCCACGCCGGAACTGCAGAGCTTACATCAAGCATTGGTACCTGCTCCCTGTAGGAAATGCATTTTTCTGATGTAGACACAGCCTTCAGCTTCTGATCTAGCAACTGGGGAGTCTTTCCATTGACTTTGACAGCCTTTAGGTCAGGCTGCTCCACACTGCAGTCTTTTCAGTGTCCTTTGTGAGAGCTCTTTGGCCAGCTTTCCTCTTACTTTCACCAGAGCTGAGGCCTGGTATGTGAGGAGGTTTTCCTTCTTTCTTTTGTCTAGGCTGGGGAGTCCTCCCTGCTCATGGTTCTCCATTATGTATGGGAGCATCACTGATGATGAGTGTCCTTCTCTGAAGGGATACCAATTTGTCTGTCTTGTCTGTCTGTCTGTTAAGTTTGTTCTGCTTAGCTTTCTCTTTGCTTATGTAGTCCTTCAACTCCCACCGGAAAGGGATGGAAGAGGACATATAAACAAGATAGATACACTGAGGACACTTGGCTTCACTGAGGGTGGGGAGAGCGCTATTGAGTAGCCCCATCATCTTTCTTCCTAACGGTTAAAACCTGCCTTGGGGCTTTTCTAGACTCTTCACGTAGGACATTTTTCTGGTATTCTTACAAACCTGTGGTGCTTTTTAGATCCATCCTTAAACTCCATATGAGGTGGCCAGCTGTGCTTCAGGACTGACTGTACTGCGTATCTGTATAGTCTGTAGACATGACGACATAGACGCCTGCTTTAAGTTTATTGAGTTTATTCACTTAGTCTCAACAAAGCACGTAATGTGACTGAGGGAATAGGAGTTGAGTTGTCCTTAAAGGTTGTGAATGCTTGGTCACTTTTAGAGCCCTGAGTTTACTTCCACCAGCATCAGAGTTGGCTCCGTGTTTTGTGGGAATCTCTGTGTTTTATACTTTGGAGCTGTGCCCCACACTTGCTGATTCCTCAGCCGCCTCTCGCACCACTGTAGGTAGTACATGGGCTTTCCAAACTCGTGTTTGAAGAGCATTTGGACCTATAACACCTTTCTTTTTCTCCTCTGTGCAACATAATGTAGGGTCTTTTTAATTTAATTTTAAAAAAAAAAGCCATCTAGGCCATGCTAGCAAGGTCACTTCTTTGAAGTGGCAGGCTGATACATTTATAGGCTAAAATCATAGGTTCTGATCTGGTCAGCTTCTCATCCTGTTTGGCTAATGCTGTATAGTTGCTGACTTCAGAGTGTTTCATCACTTCACTGTAGAGCTCTGCCATAGCCCTGGAAGTTAGTGCAGAGACATCTACCGCTTTGGTAGGAGCTGCCTGGATCTCTGTCTTGAGCAGAGATCCACTTAGTTGTGTGTCTTGTTGGGAACTGGGGCTATGAGGAGGGAAGAGGACTGCTTGGCCTCTGCCCTTGCCCGGCTGCTTCATGGAAGTCCCCAGGGGAATGCTGCCAGGACAGGAAATATGGCCAAATTTCTGAAGCTGGTAGGCTGCACCTCCTGGAGCATTCAGAGGTAGTGTCAATTTTTTTAGCTTTCAAATAACTACTTTAATTCATAGTTATTAATGCTTTTTGAAGAAAAAGCTGGTTGGGGAGGTCACAAGTAATCAATGAGAAATGGACCATGCAGTCTCAGAGTTCATGGAACAATTCCTGCAGTCAATTTATTAATTGTAGAGCAAAGCACTTTTTTGAATTAAAAAAAAAAAAAAAGAAATTCTTAGAGCTGTCTCTCACCTCAGCCTGGAAACTGGCTTTCCCAGCTACTTGACCATCTGACTTAGCTCTGGTCTCATCAGATTTCATTCACTATATCCAGTTGGTCTGCACAGTATTATTCAATTTGCTTTTCGTGGCTGCTGGTTGGCAGGTAGGAATGACTTCCAGAAATCCTGTGACTATTTCAGGCTCCCTAGTAAATGCTTTGAATGCAAATTCCACTGCAATTAGCCCATCCAACTTAACATTTAATTTTTTCTCTATAGAAATATACATGGTAACAGAGCATTGTTTGTTAGGACAGTGATCCCAGATAGTACAGCTGACTACAAAGGAGTTGCTGTGGGATTGGGTTGGCCTAGAGTGGGTCACAGTCCTTGAGAAAAGAGATGATTTGCTTTAATGCAATGGAGGGCACAGCTCCAGAGGTCCAAGATATGGTTCAGAGGAGCTTTGAGAATGGAAATTAGACAGGGATGAGCTCATCACCCTGCACTTCTCCAAATTCTTTGAGCATGCTTGGGCTGAAGGTTCACAAACCTCTTTATCCTCTACTTCTGCTCTGTCTCAGGATGTTGTGAGAAACCAAGCCTTTTCACTGAGGGCTCTGTTGAAGTGAATAAAGAGGAGGAGAGAAAGCATAAAAATTGAGGCCTTTGGAATTTGGGTTGAAAATTGTGTTGAATGATCACAGAGGATGGCAGTGCAATGTATCTTATCCAATCTGCTTTGCCAAGCAGTCCTGCAGGTAGTACAAATAACCCTACACTAGTTCAGACATCCCGTTTGTTCACAGCATGCCCCATGCCCCTTGCTTTTAGTAGGTGTTTGAATATGCAAAAAGCATGAAAAAACAGCCTCTGGATACCTGTGTGACTTTCTCAGTGAACTTCCCCATAAAACCTCCAACCACAAACCCCCTAATTTTCCTTGCTGTGCCCTGGGACACACAAGTCCCTGTGAAGAGTTGTGGCTGGGGAGAGAGGCAGGACAGAGTCCAGAATCTTTGCAGGTGGTAGGTTTTCCAGTCAGGGCCTCCTCTGAACTGAAGCTTTGCCTCATTGTGAGAATTAACAGAACAGTTCAGATCCTCACTTGGTACAAGCTAGAGTAATTTTGATGGGGCTACACGGCATTGTTCCTCCTGAGGACCTGAGCTGGTCTTTCTTAAGAAGCGAGTTCCTGTTCTCTCCTGTGTCAAAGGCATTGAGGACTTTTCTAAAAACAGCAGCAGATTCCTCTTGGCATGCTTTTGGCCTTTCAAGTTTGATGTGCTCAAGGATGTGCTTCTGTCCTTGTGTTTTTTCCCCCCTACAGGAATGCAGTGTGACACAATGTACCATTTCTGGTTGTAGTGGTGTCTGCAACCTTCCACTCCGATTCCCTGCTCTGAGCTTCTGTTTTGCTGTCGTGTCTCTCTGTGCAGCATTCTGTGTGCTGCAGTGCAGGTGGATTAATGTGTCTTGTGCAACTGAAAGACCTCGTCCAAGAAGCGTGGTGTTGGGGTGGGGAGGGGAAGAGTTAGTCATTTTCTTTTGTTGTCTGCACTCCATTTATTTATTTATTTATTTTAAAATTCTGACCAATATAACATCCGCTAAAATGTCTTCCTTATCATTTGCTTGATGATCACACAGCCTTCCCACCATTCATTGAGAGCTGGACCAGATCTCACAGAGTCTGAAAAGAGCTATGTGGTAAGGCCACTGTTTAAATCAGATGTGTAGTCCTAGACTCTCTTCGCCCAGACAGTAACAGTATCAGTAGACATAAAATGCCAGTGCTATCTTTAGCTGCAAAGTAGGTACATATTTATCTATTTGCATATATTGTGTTGTTTGTGACAGAAAAGGGGAAAATAGAAAAACTGTCATAGCTAATGAGAAGCTGGGCTAATTGTGCTGCCAGTCTCTGGGTAAAAGCTAAATGAAGCAAAATGCATGAATGGAGTGGCCCACCTTGCATTCTTGAACTGACTTCACAGCATTTTTAATGGTGCTACTGCATAACTAATTGCAACCTCTTATGCTGCTGCTTTAAAAAAAAAAATGTATATGTATTTGTTACAAATCTTCAAACTAAATGCCAAATTCTTCTGTATCTTGCCTATTTTTCCATGCTTACACCTGGATCCCTTCTGCACTCCACTACCTGGATATTTACCTGGATCTACAACTCTCTTTTTATTTTTTTTTTTTTTCCTGGACTTATGTGCTGCATCTGGAATGTCCCATCTCTTCTTGTCTATATTTTCCCCTCCCTCCCCCCTTGTTGACTGTCCTTTGGGTGTTCTTGGATGTCAATGCTGCCTACCACGCAGGAAGCTGTTTGCAATGAGATCATAAACATTGCAGAAAAATCTGTTCATTACTGCAGTACTATTTCTCAGCCTCTTGACTCTCGACACAAGGTGACCTCTAATGACCATAAACCATCTCTCATCATTTCTCAGCAACCTCAAGCACAGCAGCAAGGAGCCAGCCCTGACAGAAGTCAAACACCACGAGACATGTAAGTCCTTTTGGCTCCCATCTCTTTCAGGGGTTTTGTCTTTAACTGGTGGTGAAGATGGGGAGGTGTGTAAACTTCAGAGTTATATTAGAATTGTGGGAGAGGACAAAAGAACAAAAATAGCTGCTTATCATCAGAATGCATAGTACAAAACTGAGACCTCTGTGTCTGTATAGCACCCAAAATAATGACCTCATGATCCAGCACTGGGTCTACTTCGGGCACTTGATTCATGCTGGTTATGCAGATTATCTCAGCATCTTTGTATCTTGAAGCTGGAAACAAAATCCACTGGCTACACCTGGCTCATATGGCATGGGTCAATGTGTTCATCCCTGTTCTTAGCTTCTCACAGTACAGTGAGCATTCCAACACCAATGCCACTCAGTGCATTGTTGGCCAGTTCTGCAGATGAATTGGTAGCTGAATGATCTGAGAGACCAAGACTGAGATTTTCAAACCTGTCTGGTGGGTTTAAACCTGGAGCTGCCATTAAGCTTGGCGAGGCATTTCACTGATGGTTTTGAGAATACTAGCCTGCACTGTGTGCTGTGAACTGAAGTTCCTTGGCAGTTGGCTCCTGAGAGAAGTCTTTGTTTTCCCCTGCCCCTTTATACAGAACAGAAAGTCTCATATCGGCTCTGTTTTCACTCCCCACATGCAGGGGATCTACGCCTTCCCACATTTGCCCAAAGATTGTTTCCACTCCATAAGGTTCCTTTCTTATAAACACAGAGTGCCTCTGCTGCAAGTGGTATCAGGGCAAATTTCAACCTTAGATACTGTCTGCAGCATACCTCCTCAGCCATGATTCAACCAGCAACCTTAGTGCAGTGTCTTTCCCTAAGTCTTTCTTCACTCTTCCATTTGGTCATTCATGCCCTGCCTGTGTGCTTGGGCAAGGGAACAGATGTCTCATTTAGCCCAGGAATAAGTGTATCCAGGTTTGGGCTTATATTCAGTAGGGTGTCTCCACTCATACTCAGTTGTTACAGTCTAAGGAGACAAACACATGAAAAAATGAAATAACCTTTCCACATTTCCCACACGGGGCAGGTGTGACACGTTTTACTGCCATGGCCTTGTTACAGCAGACAATTTAACGTGGCTGGCTTCTGCTTGTCAAATGGAAAACAGGGGTCCAGACTGCACTGAACAAAATATAATTGGAATTAGAAAGGGGAAGGGAAATGTCTCCTCTGAATGGATGTCAGAGAAATCCAATGGCTAATCCTTAGTATCTTTCTGGTTTCAGAGTTAGCTACCAAGCCCTCTACAGCTACACTCCTCAGAATGATGACGAGCTGGAACTGAGGGATGGTGACATAGTCGATGTCATGGAGAAATGTGACGATGGCTGGTTTGTGGGTGAGTATGACACTTGCTTGTCAGCAGAGGTGAAATGCAGATGAGCAACTTCGCAGAGCATCTGGAAGTCGCTTTCATCTGTGGTGTCAAAATGGTGAAAAAATCAAGTCAACTTTTTTCACAAATTCTCATCTTTTCCTACCAAGAACATTAAAACCAGAGTGCAGGATAGTGGAGCTTTGTTTTCATTGCTAGGTCCCTAGTTTTTCCTTTTTTCTCTTCTCAAATTCCCTGTTCCCCTCTTCTTCCTGATCCTTCTTGCTCACACAGATGGCAAAGCAATGGAGGGAACCAAGGAATACTGGGTTTCTGTAGCTTTTCCAAAGCTGAGGAAGCCATGGCAAGTTATGTAAAGTGGCTAACAAGGACAAAGGGAACACGTGAACGGGAGTTGCAGTCCCTGAAAATCCAGCCTCATCTGTAGCTGTATGTTTAGCAAAATCTAGCCCTTTACCTTCACAGAATGCAAGTCTGGACAGTGTTCTCCATCTCAGCACTGCATATCTAGGCTTGTTATCTCTTCTTAAGAGAGATTAGCTCATTTACACTGATAGGAGTTTGGCTCCCAGCCTGTAGGCCCAGGAGCTTTCACCAGCACCTTATTAATTGTTAAAAGGGAAGACTAAAGATGATTAGTAGCAGAACGAGTGAACTCATCTATACCAAAAAGCTCTGACCAGGACTGCTATTTAGTTTTAGGAAGTGGTGTCTGCAGGCAGAAGAGGCTGCCACCCTCTACCTTTTTAACCCCCCAAACCTTCTGCGCACGGCTCCATCTTACTCTGGATTCCTTCTGTTTTATTTTGCAATAGGTACATCCCGGAGAACAAGGCAATTTGGCACCTTCCCAGGCAACTACGTGAAGCTTCTGTACCTGTAAAATAACAGTGATCCCACCATGGCAGTGATGGGGTTGTTTTCCAGATGGTGTTTTTTAACAGTGAAGAAACAGACAATTTATGAATGTAATAGACAAGAGACAAGATGTGTTAGGAGGATGTGGTTATGTGGTACAGTATTGAGTTGAATGTGTAGCCCTGCTTCCACGGTTTCAGAGTGTGATTTGTTTGCTGAAGAGACAGTTTCTAGTTTACAGTGCTGCCTTTGTGTATTCCTCTCCCCTACCCAGCAAGAGTTCTGCTGATATTCTTAATTTGTATGGAGTACTTACCTCTGAAAAGGCTTCAGGGAAGCACATGCTATAGGTTTTGTTTGTGTGTTAAGATAGGATAGTGCTTTGGGGCAGTATGTAGCCTTGCAGCTGCTCCCTTTCACTGGCAAGGTTCAGGGAGGCCAGGCTTTCTGCCCAGTTTCTGCCTCACTGAAGACTCACTTTGCTCTGCCTTTCACTTCCATAGAATACCCTTCCTTCACGTCATGCACCTTAAGACCCAGCAGAGGCAGATGACAGTTGGTATGGTTAAACTGCAGAGCTCTGTGTGGAAGAGGAGTTTGGGACTGGTGGTTTAATCCAGAGTTCAGCCAAAGCGTAATGCAAATGCTCAAAAATCCCAAACCTTTTATTAACATCTTACCTATCTCTGCAGTTTTTTTTCTTTCATGCAGGAGGTGTGTGTGTGTGAGAGTGTATTGTGTGCATCAAAACAATCTGAGTCCTGTTTTAAAGAGAAATCAGCCTGGCTTTGACATTTATCTGCACAAAGATTAGAACCAATAAACAGAACTTCTGTGAGAGCAAATCCTGTTTATGAGTCTTATAGCCATTCACTTTCTCTGATCCTCCTGCCCTGCTGCTGGCCCTAAAGGATCACACACTTTTTAAAGCATACTCTTCAGGATGAAGACTTTGCTTCTTTCCTGGCATTAAATCTTAAAGGCTCAGATAAATTAGAGCAACATATCACTGAGGGTGCCTTTTCTTTTCTTTTTGGTTACAGTGTTGATGGTAGGTCTCAAATAAATACATGCATTTTGGCTGCCTCTTAGTCACACACACACAAAAAAGTCAATACAATAATCAATTTGGAAAGCTGTTTCCAGCAGTTACTACAGAGATTTGTATTTCCTTGAGGGGAAAAAAAAAAAAAGAAAAAAAACCCCAACAAACATGGCTTGGCTATCTGCTTGCCTGTAAATCCACTATGAATACTCTTTTGATACACATTTTGTTATTAAGAAAAAGCATAAACAAAACTGGTTCTATCAGACTCTGCTTCCTACAGTTACCATACAAATAGCAAAGGGTTAGATTGCTATTTTGTCATAAGCCGTATTTAATAATATAAAATCCTATTTTTATGCTGATGCTTTTATACAGATTTATTAAGAGTAACTACAACTAACTGTTAGCATGACTTGCAATGTTTTGATAAACTAGCCATGCTCCTGGGTTTGAAATCGAGTGGGCTTGTCTTCCACCAAGGTCAGTGGAAGAGAAGACTCAGTATCTCAGAAGTTTGACTGTAAATATGTATATTTAACTTTGTACAGACAATGTACTTACCTTGTATAGAAAAATAATTTAAACATGTTGAGTGAAGGGAGAAAAAAAAAAAAAGGCAGTTGTGAAAGGTTGGGATTTTTTCCACTTTTATTTAAATGATGGAATTCCATGTATGTTCACGTAAAGGGGTTTAGCACAAAATATCCATTATGAAAGGGTTTCAGATATTACACAAAGCACCACTGTTTCTTTTATGCAGGAGATACCTTTAATCCTGCATCTTATTTATGGGTTTGTTTTTCTGCTTTGGGTTTGCCCTCCAGTTATTTGCAGCAATATTTAGGTCTATTGCTAAGATTAGATAACACCAAATTAATCTATCCAACAACGTAATAGGATGATACTTACTGTATATAACATACTCATTTAAAGGTTTATTTTTCATTCTTGCTCTTGCCATTTTAATTCACACACACACACAAACCGCAACTTATTTTTGTGTTGATTTTTGTTTCTTATTGCAGTGGATTACTATTTGACAATTAATAAATGAAATTACTGAATTCCTGTTGTGTTCCCTGTACAAATTATTAAATAAAGTCTATTCCCACTGTTCCTGTAACTGCACTTTTGTACTCGTGCCCCTCTGTGCCTGTCTTTGTGTCCATACTGAGCAGTAGGTGTCTGCCATGGGCTTCTCAATTGTTCTGCACCTGAGGATTCTGTTCATGACTTGGCCCAAGCTCATCAGTTCTTACTCCTGAGCCAAAGGCAGGCTGTGACTTATTTCAAATAAATCAAGGTGTAAAAGCAAAAAAAAAAAAAAAAAAAAAGCTGCTTTACACTTGGATCTCCTTGTAACATGCAGTCAGGGTGCAGCTTCTGTGGCATACATGCACACAGGGAGCTCAGGAGCACACCCAAGTCCCCTGGTTTACAAAGGGTCCTTGTGACTCTCTCCCAGATGCAAAGACTGCACAGGTTCAGTAGGACAACAAATCCCAAATGCCAACCTTTTTGGAAAGTGGGATGTCAGTTGATGTTGGGTTTACATGTGCATTTTTAACCTGGACTTGGGTCAAAAGCTGTAAGATACTGACTTCCATAGTAGCTGCACTCTGAGCAGGCAGCTATGGCTGCAGCACTCACTGAAGGGGTTTGTGCAAGGCCTGTGATGAACACATCACATCTCCCAGCCCTGGAACAGGAGAGCTAGCCAGGGCTTTCTGGGTGTGCCTCACGTAAAGGGAACAGTCCCCACAGGACAAAAGCAAGGGAAGACCAGAGCTGAGCTGCCTGGGGAGGCTTACAGGAGCTCAGTAATGCACAAGTACCACAAAAGCACACCCTGCACCTCCACATAACTGGCTTCTGCACACTGCCTGTGCGGAGCTGTGCCCACCCTGAAGGCTGCTGTTTTGCAAGGAGTTTCAGCTTCTTTGAGAACTCCACCTCAGGCTGAGCCAAAAATCGGGCAACAGGTTCAAACTCTGCAGCAATGCAACTGGATGGCCCGGCAGACAGATCCAGGTCGTGCCTGCATTTCAGTAATTTTAGGAAGTCAAACTGTAAACAAGTAAAACCTAAAACTAAACTAACAGAATAGACAAAGTCTCAAGCTATTTTACACATCCTTGGAAAGCACACAGACACAAGCCCATTTTTGTTTCACAGGTTACTTTTTATACATAAAAGCAAAAGGGCAGCCTGACAACCTCTTTGCTGCACTCACTACCCTTGCTCAGCCCTTGCTTTACAGTGCCCCGGCTGGGGTGGAAGAAAGAGAGACTCCTCTGTAGCTGCTGAGTGTCCCTATTTACTGATGTCACTGTCTGTGCTAACACACTTTAACAAACAAGCTAGAGATACTTTTGTGACTGCAGAAGCTGGACATGCACAGAGGAGAAGAGCACTCCATGGTGTGTCACAGTCCTTCAGAAATCCTTCGCTTCTGGGGTGAAATGAGCTTTCCATGTTGCTTTGTTGCCTGCCAGCAGACATGTAATGATCCGGTGGAAAGACTACAGCTCTCTGATAGAGATGAGTTTAATAGTCCAGATCTGTGTACCCTAGAAGAAAATAAGCCATAAAATGACAAGTTAATGCAGGAAAATGGAGGAAGCCAAGAAAGGGGATTGCAGAGGCAAGGGTGGGTCTTGTAATGGGATCATTCATGGCCCTGTCTTGTAGGGCCAGCACCTGTGTGACCTGCCTCACCCCCCCTTGCTGACTGCTCCACACTCTCCAGGCTGTGGCTGAATCCCAGCTCCAGCAGCAGCCCTGTGCCACAGTTCACTGATGTTCTGCTTACTGGTGAGCTGTATTCCATTTACTAAATAAGCAGCAAAACTTGCACTCAAGTTGTAAATGCCAGCACCGGTTGCTGTAAGCAACCTCTCCCCCTTTGTCCATTGTCAGATTTTGGGGGGCTTAACATGAACTGGAATAACGTATTTTTTTCTGAATTACAGCTAAGGAGGTTGGCTGAAAAACCCGTAGAGAAGAATTCCTTCTTTCCTTGGTGGTACCACCCCTAAGGGGCTAGAGGTAAACAAAACCTGCCTAAAAGCAGTAACAAATGAGAGCTAAATTAGGGGAAAGGTAACACACTTCCCAAGCTCCGCCCCTCACTCATCGTCTCCCAGCTGGGAACCGGCAGGAAATGCTACTTGTTCCATCGTCTCCATTAGGTTTCAGAGTTAAAATCACACCAGGCTGAGACCTACTTGCCTGCGAGATGCTACACCTGGGCAGCCTCCTGCACGATTGCCTGCTGATGGTTTGCTCTGCAGCCGTCCTGTCTCCCAGTCGCGGTCAGAAGCGCAGTCCCGCCAGGAGGGGTAAGACGGGAGTGTGAGACGCTCTGAGTTTCTCAAGACCCCAATTCTCGTTCTTCGGCGGTGCCTCGGCCCCGCAAACCTCCCTCGGGAGGGTGGGTTTCACCTTAAGGCACGGTGAGCTGCCTTTCTGTTCAAGAAGGCGGCAGCCAACTACCGCTGCCGGGGGAGCTCTGCCCCCCGGGGCGGGGCAGCCAGCTCGGTAGGACCGGGAGCCCCGGGGAGGAGCCGGCGGTGGGGCGGGGCGGGGGTGGGTCAGGCCGGGCCGGTGCAGGCAGCGGGGTTTGCCGGGTGTCCTGGGAGGTGTAGCCGTGCACATGGGGACGCACCGCATCGTGCTCTCGGGCCCCGGGCCCTGGGGCTTCCGCCTGGTGGGCGGCCGGGACTTCGAGCAGCCCCTCACCATCTCCCGGGTAAAGCGCAGCGGCGGCTCGGGGGGCGGGCGGTGCTGGGGGACGGGGCCGGCGCTCCGCGGGAGACTGGGGCTGGCAGGTGGCTGGGGGTACAAAGGTAGGCTTGGTGTCACCGCCGTGGCGGGCGGTTGTTTTCTCTTTCTTCTCCGTTTATTTTTGTTTAATGTTTATGGAGAAATCAGCGGTGGCCCACGCAGACCCTTGGCAAGGGTCTTTGTTTCTTGGCGGCCGTCTCTTTGCAGTCTGTCAGTAGCAAGCCCCTTCCCACAGGCAGAGAGAATCCCCTCTGCTCCCACCAGCCCGTAATTTGGGTTTTGCAGCCCATCCTGCGGGGCACAGCCACGCTGAGGGTGGGAACGCTCCCCACCTCTTGTTTGCCATGTATAGTTAGAAGAAAAGCCTTTGTTTACAAAAGCCGTAATAACCTGTGTTAAGTGCTGTGCTTGTTTCTGTGATGAGAAACTGATTTATACCTAAAGAAAAATTAGTTAGGAAGTGACAATTAAGAGCTTCGCATCCAAAGAGTTTTAGTGGTGTAACTTTGCCCTCCTGTGCTCCGGTGCTTGCCCGTAAAACGTGAGGGCTGGGTTCGGAGTACCTCGCTCTTCAGTCCGCGTACCCACCTGCACCCCGGCGGCCCCGCCCGCAGGTGCTGCCGCTCGCCGGGAGCGGGGCTCGGCCCCGAGCCGCTCGCTGCGGGCCGACAGAAAGCGAGGGCGTGTGTGCCCCTCTCCTCCAGCGCGGGGGCTGCAGACCCCCAGCCCCCCCGTCTTTGTGTCGGGTGCGCTGCTCGGCACCTTGTCGGGGCTGCTCGCTGGGCTCCCCCCGGCAGGAGGAGTTGCTTCGATTTCCAGCAATGCCCCCTGCAAACCGGAGGCATCGGATGAGCCGCTGGCAGCCCCGGGCTCTGGCCTCTGCCGCCACCTCTGCGCGGCTTTGAAGTCCCGTGGGGCCTAGGTGAGGAAGGGCTGCGGGATGTGGGACATGCAAGAGTTTAATCTTCTGCGAACTGCCCTTAAAGAACAGGGTGGTGAAAGTTGGAGTTTTCTAAACACCTCCTGCCGCCGCGTCCCGCTGCCTGGAGGAGCCCGGGCGCTGTAGGGGAGGCTGCCGGCTCCGGGCAGGGCAGAGCTGGCGAGCGCTGTCAAGCCCGCGGAGAGGGGGAAAGTTAGTAATTTTCTGTGTAATCTCTTTCAATTACAGTAATAATGTCTCATTCTTCTAAAGCACTTTTTGGACATGAAAGCAGCTTTAGCGTGGGGGAAGTGATATTTACTTCATTGTTATGGTAATTGTCGCCATTTCCTTCCACCGAAAGGCTCCGAGGCAGAAGTATGTCTGGAAGTCCTACCTTGCTGCTCCTACCTCTTCTCCTTGGTCGCCTTTGTCAGTGCTTATGGGCACATACCAAGAGGCATAGATCAGCAAAGTGGCAAAAATAACCACCTCATGAGAAATTGTGACCCCGGAGACTGAAATGTAATAAAATAGCCTCTCTGGTGGCGGTGACGTAAATGCTGACAATTGGCAGCTCTTATCATGGCTTTCTCTTGTGGCCCCTCTGACATTTTTAATTTCCCTTCCAAGGCTTCAAGTCATTAATCTTTCCTGTGGTTCGCTCCTAAGGCTCCTGGGTTTGTCGCATTGGCTCAGGAACAAAGCTCTCACTGAGCCCCCCTTCTGCCATGTAAAAAAAGATCTGATGCAGCTTTAGCTTGGTTTAAACAGTCTGATTCTTCTTGTGTGAAGACTTTACAGGCCTATAATTTATTTTTTATTCTTGTTTATTTCATTTGGTACCTGTGTTCTGATCAGAGAGCTTTTTGGGCACAGAGCCCTCCACACAGGATGGGGAGAGCTCTGTCAGTGACCTTTGGTTGTAGGACTGGCATCTGCCAAGTCCTGTGAGGCCCTTGGTCCCACCAAGGCTCTCTGAGAGGAATGAGAGGGTAAGGAGGCTATAGTCTGTGATGACAGCATCTCCCTGGGAGCAGACAGAGATGCGTCCATCCCTCCCCAGCACTGTTATGTTTGCTTTGTGCTGCAGCATGCAGATGTGTCACACAGACGTGCTTATGGGGAGTGCTGTTAGCAGCAGTGCACAGGGCTGCACTGCCTGGCACAGGCAGGCATCCTTGATTGCACCGGGGAGCATCACTGTCCTGCCACTGCCAGCTGGGAGTGTGGTACATGGGGGCCAAATCCCCTCCCGTGTGGCCAGCAGAGCCTGGCTCTGCCTTATCCAGGGCTGCCTGTCCCATTGACACAGTGATGCAGTCACCATGGCTTCCAGGTGTGTGTTGGCATGATAGGATGCCAGGAGAGAAACATCCATCCAGTCATGGGCCTGAACTGGGTGCCTTACAACTCTCTCTGAATTGAGGTGCCGAAATTCAGCCTGTGTTGCCTGACAGGAGATAAGATTTGCATTCTGGCAGTATTGTACTTATGGCGAGCTCTTGATCTTGTCTTGGTATTTATAGCCCTCATCTCCACTGTATCACAGCTTCTTACTAGTGGCTTTTGGCTTCTCAAGGTTCCGTCTGATGTAGGGAGGGTTTATGCCAGTTGTGCTGGGGAAAGGCAGCACTGTTTGAGCTGTTAAAGCAGCTTGTTCCCCAGGGGGAGTTGCTGGGAGTTTGGTGCTGCAGTCCTGTATGCAAGAAGGATAAGTAGCCCTGATGTCATGTGCATGGGAACTGGAAGAGCAGCTTGGCTGAGACCTGGCTGGCAGCAACAGCATGGCACCAATGACCAGTTGTGCTTTAGAAAAGCAGATGAAAGATTATGGCTCTTACCTTGTTTTTGGTCACTGCCCTACCCGCTTTTCACTTGAACTATGTGTTCAAAACTGCTTTGGGCTCAAATACATCTTGAACATCTTCTCGTGTGAATACTTCTGGTGTCTTGGTTGTGTTGGACCAGCCTTCCCAGTGAGAGCTGAGCATGGGGATTTCACAAGTGTTGTGTGTGAATTTTTTCTTGTGGAGTGTTGCATCTCTTTCGGAGGGATGCTTCACAGGTGTTTCTGGTTTACGTTTCTTTTTAAAACTATACAGTTATGGTGGACACTTTATTACAGCCTTTGTTCAGAAAAACACTTGTATTTATCAGTGTAACGAACCCTAGATCACAGCCTGCTGGATTGCCTTACAGGAGTAGGAATGACCCTTGTCTTTACCACTCATTGGATGATAGGATGTGGTTAGTCGGGGTGAGAAAACTGAATAGAAATAGAGTTTGAGAGAAGCTCTTTCTGAGCTGTGGGTGGATATGCTGCAGGATAATAGTGTCCATAGAGCTGTCCTATGCACAGGGTAGTTCCCAGTTACATCTCAGTGAGACTGCAGGCAAAGTGGTGTGTGATGATAGGTGAAGCTGAGCTGCCTGAAAAGCAGCAGAGCAGATAGACTCAATCCCTCAGGTAATGAGAGCTGTTTCCTTTTTGGTTGTGTTTAATTTTGATAAACATTGGGATTTTCTGTTTCCAATTGAACATATATATGGAGCTGTTCAATAAACCTTATTTGAGATGATTATTGCAGTTTGTGGTAGTGGTGTATTGATCTTGAACATTAGACCCAAAATGTGGGCAGAGAGGAGCTTTCCGTATTTTGTCATGTCAAAAACCGTCCAGCTCCATTAAGGAAGGGTGTCTGTTAGAATTTGTGGATGTTTTGTTATGAAATGGAGCATTTTCCCAATGAAAAAGCAGTTTAAAGACAGCCCAGTCCTGCAAATATACTAAAAAGATGAAAACTCAACATTTTGCTTGTTGCAGTTTTCAACCACAGTAATGTTAAGTTCATCAGTTCAACAGTGTTTAGTCTGATATTTTATCTATTCATGGTATTTTAAAAGTTCAGCATTTTTAGCAAATACAGAATTGGAAGATAATTGGGTATTTCCTGAGTGTTTTGGGGTTTGTTTTTTGTTTGGTTTTTTTTGTGTTTTATTTTTGGGTTGTTTTTTGTTTGGTTGTTTGGAGGTATTTTTAAGTATGGCCTTCTGAACCAGTTCTATAAACTTAAAACTTGATATAGTGATAAGACTGGACTTGATGCTCTGAAATCAAGCACGGGACTGAATCCTATGGTGTGACATCAGGTCTGACTTTGGTACTGCCGTCCTTACCCCTGCACTTGGCTGGTTGCCCTGTTAGGGAGCAATGAGCAAAGGCATCCTGGAATCACCAGTGAGAGAAAGCCCCATGGTATGGGAGACCCTGCTAATGGGCATCTCTTGTGGTGGCTGAGGGGCTCAGCAGGATGATCATGGCAGCGGAGACTTCCCTCTCTCTGGAGCATGTCAGGGTTCAGCTGTGTGGCACAAGTGTCTGCCTTGGGAAATGGGTGTAACATCTTCCTTGGGTGGAAAGAAATGAAAATAAATAATTTGCAGCCATGGTCTTGAGGCACAGGGAGAGATGGGGATGGATGGGGTGGCCTCTCTGCCCAGAGAGAAGCTGGAATACCTCTGTCTTTCCAAAGGAAGAACAGGGTGGGGGCTGCAGCAGCACCAGCACTGCCGTGCTGTGCTACCTGGAGTGCCTGGCAGAGCTGCTCCATAACTAGATGGCCAATCTGTGCCTGTGGAACACTGGCCATTAGGGTCACCCACCATGAGCTTCTGGCCCTTCAGAAGTAGCTCTTTTGATGACGTTTAGAGGACAGCATGAGGCCTTGTGCTATTGCTGCTGGAGGGAGTCTGCTCTGGGAGTGTGGCGTATAGCATGCAGAACTTCACACCCCTAGTAATGCCCCTACAGATTTTGGAGGCAGTGTGAACCCAGGCAGCTGCTGGGGATGGATGAGTCTGTGCTTCAAAGATACAAACAGCTGCCGTGGAGAGGAAGGTACTTTGCTGATCTCCCTGACAGCCAGGGTTTGGATGAGAAGAAACGTTCCTTAAATAGTAGCAGGTGGAAAGCGACAGAATTTTGTCACAGTAAAGACAGAGTGCTTGGTGGCATGGGACAGGTTTGATTGTTTCCAGACCTGTTTCCAGAGTCTAGGGGGCAGTTTTATCTTCAGGAAAACATTTGGAAGAATTAGAATACTAATCAAACACCTTCTACCAGAGTTACATACCCTTATAGCTCTCATAGGAGCCAGAATTATATTTCCTGCAGTTCACCTTCTCAGACCACTTTGCCATGGGTCATGCGGCAGCTTGATGCCGCCAAACCTTGGAGTACCCTTTTCTCTGTACCTCTCTGACTCTAGTGTCATTTGTTTTGGTAGCATCTGACCCACCTTGTTCTTCATGAATTTCTCAAAGAATCTAAAGAGAGAACTCCATGTCAGGAGGGAATGTACCAGCCCTAATCTTACATGAGAGCTTTAAACCCCAGAGCTTAAGTTGACAAAGGTAAATGTTGGACTTCTTGAGAGAGTCATTTTTGTTTCCTGATCTCCTTGCTTCCAGATGTGAAGTTATATATGGTTGCAGGCTTCTGGGTACCTTTCACCCTCAAAAATCACTTTTGTTCATCAGGAGTTGTATTTTGCTTGTAAAGTGTTTTGAGTTTGAAGGGTACAACATCAAAATACTGACACAAATGGATTTTTTTTCCTTCATTATAAACAGGGAAATTAAAGAAAGCCTTAACTGCATAAACAATTGATGTTGTTTTAGACAGTGACACAGTATCTTAGATGGTTGATGATTACTGGACATGTTGTTTTATTTAGAGGATGAAATAAGCCATCAGGAAAGGCTCAGCTGATAAGCAGCTCTGTAATGAAATCTTCAGACTTTTTTTTCTTTTAAATATAGGATGTGTTGCAAAACAAGCTGTGCAGCTGAGTCACTCCTTGACCACCACTTGAGTGTCTATCTGTCTTGAGCAAATCATCTCACCTGTCTTTTTGAACTGCTATCCTGAGGCCAGCCCTCTCTGTACTGTCTAATGCCTTTGCTTTTCTACGCTCATCTGGCCATCGGAAGCAGGCAGGACGTGAAGGCAGGAGGGTGAGGGCCAGCAGAGCTGCCAGAGGGGCTTGCACAGTGGAAACACGGACCTTGCTGGGGTGGGCAGATGCTCAGGGGTTTCACCAGCTGAGGCACGTCCCACTTTCTCTCTTCTCTCCTGGTGATGGTGTGGTCTGGGCCAGCACTGAGCAGCCAGTGAGCTCTAGGCTGTGGCAGTGTTGGTCTGTAACGGTGCAGAGAATGGGAACAGCTTGGGAGAAAAATATCTCAGAGCTGGTTATGAGGAATCAACCTGTTGTTCCCTCTCTCCTAAAGAGAAGGGTGAGGAATGTGCTTGCCTGAATTTTATCATAGCCTCTGATCCCTGCTGCCCCAGCTGCATGTTTTTGCTGGGAGAAACTGGCTGCTTAGCATAATACTCCAGCACTGAGGACATTACTCATGGTAAAAGAGCAATGTGTGTGGGTGGGGAGGATTAAACTGAATGTCAGAGCTGTCTAGTTGTCACTGGTGGCCTTAGAGGTATGTTGCTGCATGTCTGTTCTGTCCGGCAGAGCTGCAGCTGGATTTTCCTCTCAAGCTCAGAGAAGAGCTGTTTAGATAAATCTTTTTCTTGGCTGATGTTAATTTTCTTATTTCTTATCTCTTCATCACTTCGTGTGATGTGTGTCTAGGCGTGGAGTGATGGCTGGTGCCAGAGACTGTAGGATCTGTGAGAGACTGCAAAGGGCTGATGGAGTGAGCAAGCAGTGTGCCTGAATAGGTGGGGGGAGATGGACAGAAAGAATTGAATGAATTTTAGACCCACCCATCTGTCTTGTCTTACATAGAGCTGTGTTATGCTGCTTTTCATAGAAATGCTTCCCACCCCTTCCTCCCTCTCATCTGCTGTGAGCAGCAGCTTCCCTCAGTGTACTCGCTGCTGCCTCAAATCCTCGCCTACAGAAGGAAAAAAGGCACCGCACATCCCCGCCTGAGGGCTGCAGGGCTTGCTAGGTAGCATGTATGGAGGCAATTGCATCAAATGTGAAACCTGGCTGTGTTTGGGTACCTCTGGGATGGACAGAAGTTCTATAAAGAGGACCTGTCAGCTGGCTAAGCAGACCTACACTTCTTTCCCTCCACTAAATTGAAGTGTCTTATATTGTAAATGCGTTCACCCAAAGACTAAATGAAGACTCGACACATTGGAGACAAGTCCTTAATTTACTGCCTGGCTGCCAGTGCAAGGGCCATAGCAGGCAAAAGCACCTGGGAGATAGAAATCTGAACTTTGCAAAGTCCCAGGGGCAAGGTAGAGCCCGAAGTTTGTGTGCAGGGAAGGTGTGGGGGGGCAGATAATTTTTCTACACTCTTTCTGATTGCAGAGCTTTGTGTATACACACACATGCATGCATATATATATATGCATAAGTACACAAAGCTTCACTTTGTAGTATAAGAAAATAATGTATGTTTTTCTTCTATCTGTATCAACTCAGTATGCGGGACCTCTCTAAAAAGAGGAGTCCAAGAATGTAACTTGGTCTATACCATTGCCTACTATGCTGAGCTCTGCATGAGTAAAGAGTGCACCATCAAGCCCATCGATTATGGGGATTGTTTGTTCCATATGCTGGCAAATGTATCTGAGATGTAATTGGTGACCTAGTTGATGTGTCTGTTTATAATTATCTAGATTATTTGTGGAGTAGCCCAGATTTCTTACACAGAGATGCCAGCCAAAGAGAGCATCACTATAGGCACACACTGGTGAACACTGGGACCTCTTTCGGATACATACAGTATGAAGCTCAGCCTATCTTAGCATTGTTCAATAGTGAAATGACCTAATGGTGACATGTTAAATGCTCACAAAGTAGGGCATGGGTCCTTTCCAGAGGAAGCCCTTGGACACGTTGTTACAAGTTGTGCAGGGCTTGATGCATCCAACTATAGCCTCCCTGGAGCTGGGAGGCTACTGGGGCCCTGTGATGTTGCCCATATCCACTCTGCCTGAAGCTGCTCAACCACAGTGGAGGAAGCCCAAGCCAGTCAGGGAGCTCTTTAGAACAACAAGAGATTATGCCTTTGCAAAGGTTATGTTTCATGCAAAGTTGTGTTTGTAGCTGTTTATTCCTCGCAGTGTCTCTCAGCCCTCCTCACCTTCCCATGCAGAAGTGGAGCTGTATCTGCTCATTACTGCATTGCCTGTCTATGCAAGGCACTGTCTGCTGTCTCATCAGCTCCTGCTGGTGTCTGCTCCATGCTTGGCCAAGAAGAAGGAAAAGGAGAGAGTACAAAGCTTTAAATTACCTGAGAGGAGAGCAGGAGCCAAATCAGTTGCCGCTGGTGCAACATTTGCTGTAATGCCTTTAAGCCTGAAAGCTTTTGTTCAATTTTGGGGTCCTTTTGGTTGGGTTGTGTAAGCTGTCTGGTAGCTCTGAGCACCTCTGCCTGCCCAGCCACACGCCTGCCTCTGCTGCTTGCCATGGACCGGGGAGAGATGTGATAAAAATAAAAGCAGGAAAACGCCTTCCCAGTGGCAGCTCTCTGCTCGTTGCTTAATAACAGAAAAGCTTTTTGCTTTCCTGGCTTAACTGCTAGGTGAGCAAATCTCGAAAGCAGTGTTGACAACACCGAGATAAAGTCAGATTATACTGCGGGGGGGGGAAGAAGGGAACGTTGTTAGTAGCTATTAACCCATCCCCCATCCTTTTAGGATGATTCCCTGCAGTACCGCGCCCTTGTGAAGACATGTTTGCTATGAGCAATCCTGGCAGGGAGCAGAAGCTGGATGTTGCAGGGGAGCAGTTTGTGGAAGGTTGCATTTTTGAGGGAAGTTACTGCCAGGACTGAAGAAACTGGATTTTTGTGTTTCCTTCTGGCAAATTCGCTTATCTTTTTTTATTACTGTGCATCCTTGTAGCTTACCCTTAGGGAAGAAGTTTGTATGGTAGGTGAGTGAATGTAATTGTCCTTGTGTTACCAGGGGTGCTTATCTGATGCAGAAGAGCACTCGCATTTCAAATTCCTCTGAAGTGGACACAGAAAGGGAATGTGACACCACAAGCAGTGGCAAAGCGGTGAGATGTTACACTGAATGCTACTTGCTCGTCCCCGTGGCTTTTAGGGTTTCTTCATCAGGCTTCAATATTTCAGTATTCATGGCTACTCCAGCTCAGCTGCTTCTTGTGGTACAGAACCATTTCTAGCAGCTTGCCATGTGTTGTGTAGATTACCAGTATTTGAATGCAAGCTGTGTGGCCAAGCCTCAAGCACTGTTCCAGCAGCAGTGTTAATCCATCTTTATTCTTGACTCCTTCGTAGTCTTGTCTCATCAAAAATTAATCATTATTATAGTGTACTGAGCTTGGTGCTCCTCACAAGGGTGAGTAGTGTGCCCTTCTCCTTCCTTTTGGTAGTGGAGTAAATAAAGGCACCAAGAAACCAAGTGACTCAGTTAAGGCCAAATGGATCCACAATGAGTCTCCTGCAGACTCCCTCCAGTGTCATGATGTCTTTAGGGATCTGTCTCATGGTTTATAAAATAACAGCTCCCACATCTGGTGGGACTAGGAGTGACTTTGAGTGCTCAAGATTTCTTCATGGCTTTTAGCTGTGCCTGTCACAAGGATTTCATGAAGGTGCTTTCAAGGCAATGGATCCAGTGGAACAGCAGGAGCAGGCTGTGCTTGATGGTCTTAGTAGGTCACCAGTGAGCTGCAGGTTGGGAGACAATGATCTTCACACTTAAAGGTTTCTGTATTCATCTGGTGGTTTGCCTGGTCTTTTTATTCCTTCCTCTGTTAGTTTGTAGTTTACTTCCAGCATTAAAAGTGGTGAGCAGGTAGACAGGTGTTATTTGGTTGGCCCATCTGAAGTTTTTGGGTTTATGTTGAGCGCTGTGGCCAGCCTTGTACATCAGTGATCGGCATCAGTGTCCTTCCCTTTTCCTTTAAATGCTGTCCTAGTATGGAGGTGAAAAAAGAAAAGCGCCTTGTGATCTTCCTTCTGGTTAGGGAAGCTATCCCACTACAGCTGTGGGGTGATGTATTGAACAGCCTCATTTTTGGCCTAAGGAAAGCAGTGATTGTGGATAATGTGTGACACCTCTAGGAGGTGAATATTTCCCTAGGGGAATGATTTTTCCATCCAATCCCACATTAGGTGGACTCTCTAAATCTTATGAACACTGTTTATGTCTGATAGCTCCCCTGGGTTTGCTCAGCTGCTTCACAGCATGCTGAAACCTAGCATGAACGTGTAGAATGAATACCAGTTGAAGTGGAATCATAAACAAGATGTGTCTCAGCTCTGAGGCATGTTTTAATCTGTACTAATATCTGGGAGCAGTCCGCCCTTCTTATATCCTCTTCTTATTAATTAATAAAAGCCCACAGTAATCAATATGCTCCTTCAACAAAGTCATCAAAACAGCACAAAATCTTTTGTAGTGTTTGCAAAGTCACAGACAAATAGGACATTCTTTACTCTCCACCCAGGCAATAATTTGGGCCCAAAGAGGTCTTGGTTGTTAAGAGGACATCTTTTTAATAGAAGTAGGGAAAAAAACAAATGAGCTGTTAATTTAATTTGCTTGAAAATGCCAAGTTTTAGCTGGGCCTCTCTTTGTCATGAAGAGTATCATACCAATGGCATTGTTGTGTAGTGTGTTCTGCCAGGGATCTCGGTGAGATTAACCCAAGGTCTAGATCAGCCTGGAGAAGGAAGGCTTTGGGAGACTTTACTTCGGTACTTAAAGGGGGCCTATAAGAATGATGGGGACGGTCCTTTTAGCAGGGCCTGTTGTGACAGGACACGGAGTGATGGTTTTAAATTAAAGGATGGTAGATTTAGACTAGATATAAGGAAGAACTTTTTTTTTTTTTACAAAGAGGGTGGTGAAACACTGGAACAAGTTGCCCAGAGAGGTGGTAGAAGCACCATTCCTGGGAACATACAAGGTCAGGTTGGACACAGTGCTGAGAAAACTGCTCTAGTTAAAGATGTCCCTGCTCACTGTAGGGGGGTTGGACTAGTTGACCTTCAAAGGTCCTTTCCAACCCAAAGCATTTCTGTGATTCTGTTACAACTAAAGAAGCAATCCAAAACCTCAAGCCCAACCCTTTCTTCCAAGGAAGGAAGCAAATGAGGTCATGAAAGAGATAAAGGTGTTTGAGATTGGTGTTGAGATATTGCATTAACTCTGATACTTTTTTCTGTTGTCTCTGATCTTAGAGCCTCAGACTTCCTGGTTGTCGTCAGTACCTGCTGTTTTGGAGAGCACTTCTCTGTCCAGTGAAAAACAGTTTCTTTCTGTATGTTCTTATTTTCTAGCCAATTGCCCTGAGGAAAAAATACAGTTTTTGTTATTTACCTGTTGTCTCCTGGCAAAGTTTCCATCTGTGGGTGCCAAACCAGAATTCTGACCCTAACTAATACTGAGAAGTATCTGAGAGATACAGACCCAGATAGATTTATCGATTTCTGCTGAGAACTGACTTTCATTAGCTTTCACCTCACTGCTTCCTTGTACTAGCGAGAGAAACCCTGAATGTTCTAACAGTTTTTCAGATGTTGCTATGGAACTGTCCTCCCTGGAGAAAGGCCATTTACTTTTTTGTTGTTGTTTTCTCTTAGGTGACTCCAGGTAGCAAAGCTGCGATAGCCAACTTGTGTATAGGAGACCAGATCACAGCCATTGATGGAGTAAACACAGATAACATGACGCACCTTGAGGCACAGAACAAAATCAAGGGTTGCGCAGATGAACTAACTCTGACGGTCAGCAGGTACGTTGCTGAGTGAGACCGGGGATGGGGGCAGGGCGGGATGTAGGGTGGGCAGTAGGTGTGTTTTGGTTTGACAGCAGAACTCTCTGGCTGCTTTATTTAATTTGACCTCTTGGTGCTTTGTCTGGCCAGTGCTGGATAACAAGAGGGAACTGCGTTTCAGCTTTTAGCAGCATTTCTTGCACTTTCCCAGTGAGAAATTGGCTGATTATTTGTGGCAGTCTGTCAGCCTATTCTGTGGCTTCAGACAGTAAGAATTCAAAGACAGGTCTCACAAAAACCTCACTTATAGGAGAGGAGGTACAACCAGAGATGCCCTATCTTCCCATTGCACTAATTTAGTGGTTAAAATATATGGTTGTGTCTTGTCCAAGCTATTAATTGCCTAGTTTCTGCCATGTGCAAACTCAGAAAGGTTGTACATTTGATCAAGATGCACAACCTTTCTGATCAAAGCAGCACTGACAGTGCTAAACAGCGATGACCCAGGATGCATCAAGGTACCTGTCGGGCGTCAGTCTCCCCGAGTCCTGAAAAATTAAAGGAAGGTGACATCTGACTCAGTCTCCATCACCGCTGTAGAGCACAGTCTGGCTTCACAGTCTTGAGCTGCAGAGCAAAGACAGCTTTGTTCTTTTCTCCATACATGGTCTGTTCTTGGGCCATCTTTGTATGAAGAAGTAATGGAGTCTGGGAATTTAGGGGTCTGTTTTGCATTGACTCATTGCTTCTTAAAGGAACTGGAGCCTGGTTTTTGGAGGGTGATGGGGATTTATCCTTCCCTTTGGTCTGAATTGCAGACATGTCTACCAACGCTTCTTGAAGTCAGATGGTAGATACAGCGTGGCATTTCTAGTTGCTCTGGAGTGAGTTTCCCTGTGGCTCCCTTCGCCCAGAGAGATCATCCATCAGCTTCATGGCAGACACAGGGGAAGTGCTTCCAGAAGGGGTGCAAAAGCCTGCCTTAAATGACACAGTAGTTTGGTTGTTCAGGGCTTTTCTCTGATAAACAGAAATCTTTTACCATATCTTGGACAATGTCAGGAGTTCAGCAGGCACTTCCCAGTTCAGGAAGAAGCACTGAGTCTTGGCCAAAAAAAGCCTGACAATTCACTGGGGGAATTCAGAGGGAAGAACAGAGCACAATGCAGGCAGCATGAATTGGTGGTGAGCATTGCAGCAGCCTGTTAGCCCAGAGTTTCTCATACTGGCCTCTGTCTTGGCAGCCTGTAATCTTCCTGCAGAGGAGTGCTCCTTTTCCTCTCTGAAATATCCATCTGCTTAACTTGGTAAACCATTGCCATGTGGCTCTGGCTGGGAGAGAGGAGGGGAGGCAAAGACTCTGTCTGTCCATGGGCAAGATTGGTATTACGGATCATTGAGTCTGTAAAATGTGTTTGCTAATGTTAATTACAAAGTCATTAACTTTATAGCTACTCTGTGTACTTTGCCATTGGCCTTGGGTATGGAAGCTGCCCAGGGAGAGAGTTCTAGCTGGATGTGTAGCTCTGTGAAACTGTGCAGGAGCCTTGAGTTAGCCCAGCTGTTTTTCAAGACCTTTCAACAAGGTCATATGAGTGTGTGTTGGACACTTTTGCTGCTGTACTGATCGAGAGTGTCAAGACAGCAAGGGCATGAAAGCAATGCTCTGACTACTTACACACAGTATTTCTACCCATTGCTCTATGTAAAATCTATTCTAGATGACCCTAGGGGACTTTGGTGTTTGGTCCCTCTCTTTGTGAGTAAAGTTTTGCTTAGGGAAGAATTGTGTGTTTGTTTGGAGACTTAATATCTGCTAGAGGTGTGTTTAGGGAATATGATAATTCAGGAGGCTTTCTCAGAGGGGAAAGCCCTTTTATGCCAAAAGACAGTAGGATGCATCATGTGGCCTTTCTTGGTTGTGCTCTGTTGAGAATATTTTATCTTTAGTACCCAGCTGTCTCCTGGGCTCCCATAATTGTGTTGCCCCAAATGCAGCTGGACTTAGTGGTCAGAAATGTTGTATAATTGTTGTTGCTGAGGCTTCTTTACTTCACAGTCTAAGGATAAGACCTTGAAATGGAAGATCTTGAGAGAAGACCTAGAGAGGTGACAGAGAAGGTATTTTAAAACAGTTGGAGCCCATGTTTCATCTTCCTGCTCAACTTAGAGGAAATGGGTGATGAAAGCAAACTGTGGGTCAGCAGTCAGCTGTCCTCTGAAGAGAGGAAGAGCATTGCTATGGGGGTGGAGTGGGTAGAAGGCACTTGGGAAAATGAGTGCCACCTTTTCAAGTGGTGTGGCTTGGTCTTCCCAAACCTTAGTGGGCCAAACTCTGTCAGTAAGGCTTGACCGTGTAGTTAGTGAGAAAACCTGATGATATGATCAGGTCAGAGCTGGTAGTTTTTCCTCTGTCAAAGTAGCTTTGTAAGTAGTTGGCCAAGTATGAAAAAGAAAGCATATTGTTTGCACTTCAGCACCACCAGCTCTTGGGTCTTGTCTCCATGCTCTGCAGTCGTAGGTTGCTAGCTGAACAGTTGTACCAAGTAGCCACACTGGCAAGGACCACTGCCCAGACAGGGCAGCAGCTCTGTGGGCTGGAGTGTCACGTACAGTTGGTGCTGAGGATGTGCCCTGCTATGCCAGGCTTTCTGAAATGAGAAGTCTTCCAGTCCTCCTTTTCTACTCACTGTCATAGATAAGTCCTGTGAAAGTGTAAATCCTTTAGTGATTTTTAAATTTCAGATCTGATTAATTTAGATTTAGATGATTATCTGTACAAAATGCTCTCTGACCTGAATTCAAAGTGGCAGTAAGGTCATGACAGGAGGGATTTTAGACATGGGTCTTATCTCCCATCAGATATTTCAGTTCCACCAGAGGGTCAACACTGTTGTGGCAGTGAAGACTTCATTTGTGACCATGCTGTGAATGCTACAAGTGCACGTGGGTTCAAGAGAAGACTGTCTTCCGTCAATTCACACAAATCTATATTATATATATTTTATACTATGGCAGTATCTCAGCTGCAGAAAACCCTTAAGATGCAAGTAACTGGAGGCTGAGAGAGTGGGAAGTATTGCAGTATTGGGTTTGTTGTTGACTTGTGTTCTTCTGTGGACCAAACCAAACTTTATATGTTTGTGTTCTGTACATATGCAAACCTCTTCTCTTTTAATGGCAGCCAAATGGTTAAGATGCCTTCATGTTTGGCTGTACTAATGATTATTTAAGAGAAGTGTAATTGCAGAGAATTGGAAGGACTTAAACACTTCTGGTAAAGGAAATGCTGTTTGCACCGTGTACTTGATTGTGAATATCAACAGCATTCCAATGTTTCCTGTTTCAGTATTTTCCTTAACGATGGTAACAGTCCAAAAATATTTCAGATCAGATTGTAGGCAGGAAATCCAGTCTAACGCATGTCACCATTAAAAATGGATCAAATTACCAGCTGAAGAAAATGTGCCTGGTCTGCTTTTCCACCCAAAGGTGCAAATCTGTTAATTTCCTAGGATTTAAAACCCAACCACAAATTGCTTTCTCCAAATACACTTTTCTAAGCAGTACTGCCAGGTGCTTTGCTGTTTGCTGTATGAACAGAGTTGGAAAGGTCTATTTTCTGACTCGAAAGTGGGTGTTCAACAATGTTGGCACATACACTGAATTCCTGCTGGACTTAGCGTGTCTAGAAGCTCCCTGCTCTTTTCTGAGTCTGTGTTTGTTCATTGATTTTGCTTCTGGTTTCGGGCTAGAGAGTGCTTTTAAGAATGTAGTTCCTAAGAAACCAAAGTAAAGGTTCCATTATTGTCTTCATCGGTGTAAAATCAAGCTTAGCACTGTGGTTTTTATATGGTACACCCAGAAAGACTGACCTACAGCAGACAGTGTACTTCAATCAACTAAAAACCACCTGGCTACTAAACTGAGAAATTTCACAGGCAGGTGTTTGAGCCCCTCCCAGTTCTAGGGTTGACCAAAGCCTCCCCCCAGGCTGCACCCCTTCCAAGCACACCTCTGATTTTCCTTTAATGAAGGTAATGAACAAGGTGAGTCCAAAAGACTGGAGAAAGCTATCAACTTCTGTGGAAACTTGGTATATTTTGGGAAAGACACTTGGTCTCACAAAGAGCCCTCAAAGGAGGGAAGGCTCAGGAGAAACAAATTCTTCTGTGACAAAATTCATCTGATAATCAAAGGATCCAGTCATCACCAGTGTCAGTGGTAATGATCATGATGACTTTGACACAGCTTTGTGTAGCTGCAGATGTACAAAACAGAAATGTTCATTGCAGCACAGGTGAAAATTTGTTTCTAAAACAAGCAGCTCTTTGCCTGGGGCTTTAGTCACCAAATGGGTGGTGGAACTGTGCTTGTCTGCAGCCCTCAGCAACTCAAAGGTAAAGTGTGTATTTATACATTGATTGGTGGTTTGGGTTTTTTTGTTCCCCCCCTCAAAAAAAAGTTTTCTTACAGTGACTCTGTCCCTCCCTCTATGTCTAGAGTCATCTTTGGGGGTGGTAATAACAGAATATTTGTGATAAAGGATTACAAACATGTAATCTCTTGTTCTGCTTCCAGTGTCATTTTCTTCAAATTTTAAGCTGCTTTTCTGGCTCTTGGCTCTGCTGCCAGCATATAATATATTAATGCACCTTTTTTTTGTTTGCAAAACAGCTGGTTAACTTTGCTAAAACAGATGCCAAGAAATGAAGCTATGTATTTGTTCTTTGAAAGTGCTGAGACTGGGGAAGTCAGTTCTGCTACCAGCATGTTAAATACATTGTCAGAAAGGATCACATGTAGATTCTTATGAAGGCAGTGTGTGTTTGATATCATGTGCATTTTATTTGGTAGGTTCAGTTACACTCTTGCTTGCTGCATATATTCACAGGTCTCAGCCGTGGGGACTGGTTGCACAAAGCCACAATAGGCTCGAATTTATGTTCTAGGAAGCTGGTGGAATCCATTGACTCATTTAGGTTTGTTTTTTGCTTCCCTGCCAAGAAGAGTTTTCCAGCTCTGTCATCATACTAATAATTCTTTTGGCCATGGGAAAAGCCTGATGCTCTGTGTGCATCTATATAAGGGCATACAGATTGCCTGGCCCTCTATGACACCTCACAACCTCTCCATGACTGGTGTGGTGCTCCCAGCACTCCTGGGTGCATGCCAGCAACTTTTACTAATGATTGGCACATTAATACTAATTTTGGCAAGTGAAGCTTGACACTTGTGGGGTTTTTTTTTTTTTACAGCCTCCTCGGTGAGGCAAAAGTAGGTAACTGTAGCTGGCTAGGTCTGTGTCCGAGTGATCAGGTGCGTTTCATCCTTCAGAACTTTGTAATCAAACTGCTTGAGATAAACTTCCATTGCTGGCTCTATGCAGCTAGAGTTACCCTTTTGTATTTTATGGTTGTATGAAGAGACACCTGAAAGGCAAAGAGCAGAGGGCCATGCATGAAGGAATCAGTTTGGGGTCCCTTGTCTCTAGGAACTTGTGACTAGCATTTCTGTTTGAACTGGCAGAAGGCTGCATGCGGCTCAAGTACAGTTTTGCTTGCCAAAGTGAGTGTGTCCATTAATGGACGGTTGCTAAAAGTGACTGCTCATGTTTAAATCCAAGCACATGTACTTTGCAGCTGTGATAGCTAAAAGGCTGACTAAGAGGTACCTTCCTGGTAGCCTGAAAACTCTTGTAGCTAGTTTAAAAACATTATTAAAATGTCTATCTAAAACTCTGAGGAGTGTTGAAAGAGGAATTCTTTGGATCTTTCCTCACTTTTTGTGGAAAACTTTGTTGCACAAGGACTTTCTCCATCTTTATGGGTTTAGTTGCTACTTTGGTGTCTTAGTTGTTTCCATCTCAGTGATTGAAACGGGAATGTAAATGTGTCTCTATCCTTTACACAATTTATTTACACAATTTATTTACACAGTTCTTGGCACACATAATTAGACCTTCATTTTTCAGCTCTGCATTTTCCCTCAAAGCTATGGCCCAGCTGTGCATGCAAAGCACTGATAGCAAAATCTAAGCTCTTTTAATGTTTATATTATACCATGTTCAAGCCAAGCTTTTTGACAAATGTTGCATTTTGTAAATACCTCTCCAGATTCCTGCCTTGACTTGCATGCGGTTTCCTTCCTCCCCTTCCTACCAGTTCCTCCCTATCCAAACTAGCATCAGAGAAATTGGTTTCTGCCTGGATGAAACAGCAAATGCGTGGCTTATTCCCTCGACCTGTCTTGGTTTCTCTCTATCATGTAGTAAGGAAACATCATGGAAATGTAAACTGCACAGAGTTTGTATATCCATGTGCCTGCAATTAATTTGCCTAGCACTTGTTCCCAGACTCGAGTGTCATGGTTTTCTCCTCTCTTTCTGCACTATTTGAGTGTTGCTCTCTGCTGGAGTCTCATTTGAAAGAATATTTGTTAGAAACCATATTCAAAAAGCAACTAATCACCAATTTAAGCAAGAATCTGAGACCCTCTGAAGATACCAAAGCCTGCTGGCTTTCACTGAAGACAGGGTGTGATTCCCCAGCAGGCTGTTGGGCATCTAGCCCTGTCACCAGTGGAGAGGCAGGTCTTGCAGCCCTGTTAGTGTTGTCACAACACTCTGTGGCAGGGGTACTGCATTATCAAGGGGGAAGTGGAGGTGGTTTCATGTCTGGGGATCCTCCTCACCAGATCTGAAGAAAACCCCCAGAAAAGCCACTGTAGTTCTACCAGTAACAGCCTGCTGTGAATGGAGGCTAGACTTGAGCTATCTGCTCTGACTCCTGTTCCCTGCTTCATATAATAAGATATGAACACATGGATAAGGTACAAACATGACCAAGTCTAACCAATCCACCCTAATGTCCGTGCTTTGTGCCCATACTTCTCTGCCTTTTGGAAAATAGGTAATGGGCAGCGTAAGGTAAGCTTTAGGTGCTATTTTTCTTTTTCCTGTCACACTTCAGTAAAAGTGCAGGTAGTGAAAACCAGGAGCCAGGAAACCCTTGCTGTGAGCTGGGACCATGGCAGTCCCACCAATGACCTGCAGACTGTAGGCTCTGCAGGCAGCATGGTGGGATGGGGTGTGTGCCTTGAAAGACCTGCTAGGCAAAGCCAGAGAGAACCCAGCTTTGCTGGGGCCATAAATGGGCTGTTTTGAGTGGCTGAAGGGCTCTGCTGCAGCTGTTGTGAAGACAAAGGGAAGCTTTATCCTCCTAGCCTTAGAGGGACAACCCTGCAGACTATTTAACCTTTCTGTTTGGATAACTTTTAAACTTGGTTGAAAGGAAAGCCTGGTGTGACCCTGCTGCTTCCATTTATATCCAGTGACAGATCAGAATGGCAGCAGGCTGGGAAACAAACTTGTGTTTTTTGCCTTGCTAATAAATAAGGCAGAAAAAACTGGTCAAAAAAACCCCATTGGCTGCAGTCGTTGGCTATAGCTACCTCCTTTAGGTGGAGACCAAGGTGCTGTGTCACCTTAAATGCACTGAGTAAGGAGCAGTGGGAGGAAAAAAGCAAGTGTCTGGGGTCCTGAGGGGAGGTTTCTGTTCTGTATACATGTATTGGTCTGCTCTGAGCTTAAATTTTCAGTCTGAATAAGGCCTTTTGGTGCTTCTGAAATCTGATCATATTAAGCTACTGTAAAAGAAAATGCTACCCCAAAAGTACTTAAATCATTGCTAGGGAGAACCTCACGCTAGAAATAAGCTTAAGTGTTCAATGCTTTCTGAACTGCTCTTTCCTCTCCAGCCCGTGTCCACTTGCTTACAGCCTGGCTGGTGGGGTGTTTGATTTTCATGTGCTTTGCTGTGTCCCCTGGTGTTCCAGAGGAGATGTAACAAAGTTTTATGTCATCTCCAAAAACTTCCAAGGAATATGGCTTTGCACTGGTCTGCTCCTCTCTGCAAACAAGGTCTTCATGTGCAAAATACAGCCATCCTAGAGATGGCTGTGACTTTGTTGGTCTTGATAGCCATGATCTGTGTAAAATCACTGGTTCCTCAGGCACCTTAAAGCACAGGTTGCCAGAAGCAAGGAGGGAATGGCTGTTTTATACTCACCTGGGCTATGTTGTGCATCTAGTAATGGCAGCTGTTGAGACAAGATAATGGTCAGGCTGGCACAGACCTGGTCCCATGCAGCTGTTACATTCATATTTGTTAGTCTGTGTGTGGCCCAGCTCACCAAATGCCAGGGTTTGGGTGAAGCAGGTTGTTGTGTATCAGCACTGCAGCTGAGCCCGCAGGGCTCAAGAGCTGGGAGTCAAAGGTCTGCTGTACTTGAATGCTTGTAGAGGAGGATCTCTGTGACCTGTGATTTCATACTTTCCCATGAAAGGAAGTACAGCACAGCAGACTGACTTTAGGTTTCTTCCATGTAATGTCCAGACTACAATAGATGCAATAACAAGTCAATAAAATTTCTCCCCTGAGTGAGAGTTCTGCCTCCTGTCTCCTCCAACTGAGCTACCTTCTGGATGTTAAAATACCATTTGCACAGCAAATGTCTGGAATATGCATGTGCACCACAATTAAGTTTGGGCTGTTTAAAAAATGTTCTGACACTGGAGGACTTTTAAAGGAATGGTGTAGACCAGATTGAATTTATCATGGGTAGATCTATACTGTGCTTTGCCATCCTTGTCAGCTTTATAAGTCTTTCCTGTTTAAAGTCTCTTTAGAGTTATCCAGTTAATTCTTAGTGGAAGCATTCCTGTTTTACTACTTAAACTGTAGCTGGCCCTGGACCCACAAATATCTGGGAAGTACATCTATCTGCAGTTGCAGATTCTACAAAGGACTCCTGTCAAAACAGGACATGGTTTTCAAAACTCATGCTAAAAGTTTGTCAGCCATCTGGTTGCTGTATGATGCAATGTTTAGCATTGAACAATGGTTTTCATTCAGCAATACTGCAGCCACTCATTCTCTACTGTAAAAAGTTTGGGAGAAGTGGTACTGTTTAGACTGTCTAAGATGCTAACTACTGACTCTACTTCTGAGAAATGTAGGTAGCATGTTTCCCACAAAATATCACAAGAAAGTCTAAGCACTCTACTTCTTTTTCACCACTTGCTTGTCTGTTGTTCTTTGGGACATAGTAAAACTCCAGAATGATGATGGTAAAAGTGCTTGGTTTTGGTCACAGATTTTTGACTTGTGTTTCAGGCTGCTGTGTGTAATTGGGTCAGACCACAGACCAGTAAAGGTTATGTATTTCTGACACATTATGTCATTTCTGTTTTTAGTCCCATTGCAGGCTTGGACTTTTTTTTTTTTTCTTTCTTTCTTTCTTTCATAATTCCCAAAAGCCTCTGTTTATTCATCATGGATACCACCTTGTAAATAAAAATTCCAGAGACCAAACCAAAAAATATTTTTATCTTATCCAAGGCAGCCCAGTTTCAAGAATGTGTTCTCTGTATAGTCAGTACAGACAAGAATTGTTCCTTTTCCTGGCTACCCATAAAAGCTGAAACACACAATAATCTGAATTGTACCACTTTTAATTAAAGGATCTGCATCTAAGGGATATCTCCAGCTTCTGCTGTTGGGTGATCCCCAACTCTGTTGCTTGGGTTGTTGGAGCCCATGCTTTATGTGTTTCCAGTGGAGTCACAAAGGATAAGCTAGGACAGTCACTCCTGAGATCCTGCCTTTCTTGAAAAACCTCATATGAAACAACTAAGTCATCCAAGTTATGTGCCTGAAATGAGGATGTCTAGGTTCCTCCTCATGTGGAGAGTGCTATATAAAATAGACTGGGGAAAATATTTGGGAAACTGATGAATTTAAATTATTTTAATAACAATGATACTCAGTGATAAAAACAGATTAACTATTCAAAATTTGTGTGTTGCAGAACAGAGTCAAAAGTCTGGTCACCCCTCGTAAATGAAGAGGGAAAGACACATCCTTATAAGATGAATCTGGCCTCTCAGCCACAGGTAAGTAATGGATTATCTGCATGCTCTTGTTCCTGCTTATGCCTGCCTAACTTCAGAGAGGGTTCCAGCCTGACCTTCCAAGGAGCCCAGCATGTGTCACTTCATTGGTCACACTAGGGATAGTGCCATGCCCCATACCTCCTAGAAATCACATGGCCCTTGGAAACCTTCAGAGACAGACTCCCTCTCTCAAGGTCAGAAGCCTGCCAAGGGCAAGCTACTTGGATTAGAGGTGTTCTCTCCTGCCATCTGCACGCTCACACCTACCATAATGCATGGAAGGCGCTGTAGGGGTGAGGCTCAATACATCATTTCTATTGTTGCTAAGCCTGTTGATTTTCATAGGTAAGAAAGGTCTTTAGAGGGGAGGGAAATGATTCACTCTTCATGCTTTCCGTTGGGGGTCACTTTTGTTATTTTGGTTTTTTCCTCTTATTACCAGGTTCTTGCTAGCAGTCTAGCCATGAAGAAAGTGGAAGAGAAACACACCAGCTTCTTATATTTTTATCTGTGGGGCAGATCTTGCAGCCTCTGTCTAGGAGGTTGGTTTTGTAACCTTTTGGCAGCCTTGCTTCATTGGTCTGCTGCCTCTCTCAAGTAAATGTAGTAATAACAGTGACCTGTGCGAGGCATTGCCTGGGCTAGGTTTAGAGGATTACACTGCACAAATCTACAATAACTGCAGTAAAATCAATGGCATTTCACTGGATCTTCACTGGGGCAGTGACATGGATTTTGGCCCTAGTGCACATCCTGTGTTGTCTTTCTAGCAAAATAAGTAGAGATAAAACAAGTCTGACTCTGCAGTTTATTAAGGGCTAATATGTCTGTGTTGGAAAGGTCCTGAACCTAAAGTAGAGCATGTGCAGCAACACCATGCCCAGACCTTGGCCCGGGATCTGTCCATGCTCCCTCTCATGCCAAGCTGCTGTGTGTTGCTTGGCTGGAGAGTGTGGTACAGCATTCTCCAGGTATTTCATAACTCAGCCAAGGCATAGCATGAAACTGAGCCATTTGGACTTAGGTTGTGCTGGGACTGTCCAGTGACATCTGTCTCTGGCACTGTTGGTCTGAGATCTGGTCTATGTCTTCTGCTGCCCAATCTCTGAATATATTCTGCTGTAGACCTTGAGACCTCAGGGGCTGTCCCTTACCAAAGGAGTGAGACAGAGTTTGCACAGAGACTTTTCTGTAAGGCTGCAGAGGGATATTGTTTAATTTGGCAGGAGAACTGGTCCTGGAGGCCAAGTCCCTAACTCATCCCTTAACCAGAATTTAGCTGAATGCCCTGGAATTAAACTTGGGGCACTACACATGCCAGGCAGGAGTTTAACATAGCTCACTAAGCATAGGGAAGAAACCTGAAGCAGCCCCCCTGTCACTGTCTGTACCACCACACTTTCTCCTTGACTCCTGCCTGGATCGTTGGATAGACATCCACTGCTAGTCAAGTACTAAACATAGGCTATTTTAACTAAGTGATGACATCTCTTACCTAAACTCATTTGCTATGGCAGTTTTAACCCTAATCACTGGTTCTCCTTTAGTTGTTTGCCCTCTGGGTGGGGAGTTTGTGAGTCAGGACTGGACTGTTTCAGGGGGCCTAATGCAACTCAGTAAGAAAAACGCGGAAAAGAGACCAACCTTAAGTCTAGTTTTTAACCTACGGGTTATGCTCTGCTGCCTAAAATCCAAGGGCATCATGAAGGTCAGACTGCAAGATTTGGCAATAATCCTGGTGGTGGAGTGCATCCCCTTCTAAACCTTTAGTCCTGATCCTTATTCTATCTCTGGCAATTATTTGAATGTCCTGATGCTGCCAGTTCATAGGTGTAACACAACTGAGTTTGTTGATACCAACCTGTAATTGATTCCAGCGGGAGAATTTGGTGAGAAACTGACTCCAGAAAGATTCCTGTTACAAACCTTATCTCTGAGCAGTGACCCTTGTCTTAATCTTTCACTAGGAACCAGCTGTTGCCTGAAAATTAGGCTCTGACTGCTTGTGGTGGCTGATACTAAAGAATTTTATTTTCCGGTGTAAAAGGAACATTCAAGCTCTTGCAGAAGTCTTTCCTTTCTTCCCTTCCTTAACATGAAGCCAATTAAGTCATTTGCAGTGGTCTGTGTGAATGGTGCTTGCTCTTTTTCAGAGTGTGGAGCTTTCCTTTATAGGGCTTTACTTGCTGCATATTCAAGCAGAGGAATTTAGCAGCGTGAGGGAAAGATGTGTGTCTCATGCTTCCAAACTGCAAGCTCCCATTTACCCTTCCTGCTTAACAGTGCCTGCAATGCTAGCCCACTGCGCCAAGGAAAACTGTTGTGAGCACCATTAAATTTCAAGGGTTAAGATTTTGAGTTTGGTTTTGTTTGTTTGTTTTTTGTTTGTTGTGGGCTTTTGTTGTTGTTTTTTGTTTTTTAATAAACACCCATTTCCCTTTTCAGTAGCTGACTGTAGCAAGTAGGGCTTGCGGCAAGGTCTGCATGCTTGGACCGTGGTGTCAGTGGAGCGTGCCGACTCCTGACAGAGCCTTGCCAAGCATTAGCCAAGTCACTCTGGGGCTGTGTCTTTGCAGCATCACCAGAGATTTCAGCCAGGCCTGCTGCAAATTATCATCAACAAAATGCAGAAGATACTGTGCATATATGTATATACACTAGTGTGGCAAATGGCTATGAGTTTTGCCACAGAGATGCTGATCTAAGTTTTTTCCAACAGGATTGGTAGAAATGAGTGGAGCCCAGTTTTTGAAGGCAGTGCTGTCTGAGCTGTTCAGGTTTTTTTTTACTCGCTTGCCAGTGAAAACAATATATTTGCTTTCCTTGGCAACAGTCTGGTGCAGAACACTTATTAATTCACTTACCAAAGAAAATGGGACATACCGAGGCCAAGTGGTTCATTTAAGTCCCAATCCAGGGTCCTCTGAAGATGTTTCTTCATTGGTTTTGCTGACAACCCTTCGAATGCAGAAATAGAATCATACATGTGGACAGACTTATTTCAGGCTCAACAAAAGCTTTATAACCTTTGCTGTAGAACCTGGACAGCAATTATTTGAATAAGTTTCCACCTTTCTCAGAACGATATAAAATTGATGTTGCCTATCCTAACGTTAATATCTTAACTGAAATTTCTCACAACACTTGTCCATCTTCTTTTCCTCTTCCCATTTTACTGGCACAGTTAAATAACTAGATCTTTGCAAAAGATCTTGCAAGAGAAATTAATTTTCAGTTTGTCTCAAGAACTGTATGACTAGGTACATATTTCAAGGTTACTACTTACACTATTTTGTTGTTTGTTTTACTCCAAAATCAACTTTTTGTTTCCTTCTGTAATCCTTATGGAGTCTGATATTTGGTGTAATGCTGCATCATCCTGTGGAAGTATTTTCCATTACCTGGAATGTAAGTTCAAGAGTTTTGGAAAATAAAAAGATATCCTCCAACCTCACATGCATGCCCTGAATCTGAAGACTGACTTCCTTTGCCTATGGAAGAGCTACAGCCTTATTATTATTTCATTACCATTATCTTTATCCTTCTAAATTAATATAAACTGAGGGAAGAGTGATGACAAGATCACATTTCATCAGAAGGTGTAGCAGCTTGTCAGTAGTGATGGCTCAGTGGCTGAGACAACTTTGTTTTGCATGCAACCATGGCAACATTAAGGGAAGGAAATGACAGTCATCTTAGTATATTTACTCAGTTATTTCACTTGCACTTCTCACCCACATCCTAAGGGCACTTGCTCAGTGTCATTTTCCCATCAAGAGCTTTTCCTTACTGCAGTGGGAAGGACTAAAATAACACATCTGCCTCTCCCTTCTGATTAACAGTTCTTGAGAAAAGTGATCACAGCAAGAGAGAGCAAGTTATTTGGTGGCTAAGATAATTTTAATGCTTATGACACTGACCACAGAACAGCATAACTTTCAGACTCTGCCATGCTCTTTGGTGACCCTGGACCAGGCATTAAGCTCTGGAGCCATGTGCTGGTGCACGTGGCTGTGTTGCCTCTTGGTAAAAAGAACAATAAAACTCCTTACCCCCCAGATAGTGCTGTGTCTTGTCAGACCTGGGTCCTGTGGAGGAGGTAGGTGGTTGGTTTTTTTTGGTGTTTCCCCCCCCCACACCCCCCTCCCCCCCGTCTGTCTGTCTTTCTTCCTCCTGTATTTGTAGGACATTAAGGTCAGTGGGTCTGCAACTCTGAGCTGAGTGAGATCATGTAGAGAATGAGCTGAGACCAGCTTTCAGGGCAGTTAACACCAGGACTGTCTCCAAAAAAGCTTGTCCAGTTCCCTGAAGACCATATACTCTATTTGCAGTGAGGCACAAGTATTTACATCACTCCTCAAGAATGTCCATGAAAACTTCTGGTTTGAGAGGGATAGATCAGCTCTTCGTAATCACAGAAGATATAGGCTTTCAAATGTGGGGATTTTGTTGGTTGGTTTTAATGAAAAACAACCTCCAGTTATGCAGAGGACCTCTGGGGGTGAATCAAGCTATTTGTGGGATGACAGACGGACAGCCACTTCTGCCTTCCCAAGGCTTCTTGAGAGTGCCTGTCCCATCCTCATCCTCGCAAAGTGATGTCATTGTTTCTGCTTTGTGTATTTTATCTCCTTGGACACGGAGAAGGTGGGAGCTATAGAAACTGGGTGTGCGGCTGGCTTGGCCTTTGATAAGGCCATGCATGTGTAGGCAAAGCATGAAGCAATAGGTATGTAAAGTAACAACACTGAGATTCAGACAAGGGAACTGTGCTGGCATATCACGACCTGCTGTTTTTGGTTAAAAGGCGTTACCACAGGGATGTGGAATGTGTCAGGGACATGGATGGAGAGGATGTGGGAAGCCAGCCTTGTTGTTTTACCCCCTATAATAACAAAACCCCAAACCCTTCTTAATTTCTAATCAGATTTCAAAGCATTGCAAAAGATCTTTCCATAGCTGAAAACCCCCAAACAATAACAGAGGGAGAGGTGAAACTAAAGGCACTTCTTAATATTTGTGATTGCAGCTGATGAAACATAGCATAGAGTAGAGTTTGCCATGGAGACCTCCCCTTCTGAGCTGTTGCAGCATGTTTGGCATGAGCAGCCTCTCCCCTCAGCATGCTGACTGGGCATGAGCAAGGCCTTCGCCCCCCGGGTGCCTTTGCAAGAGCAAAGATGGGGTTTGGCTGCCAGTTTCCACTCTCCTTCCCTGCCTGCAGGACCAGAGTGTTCTTGTTTGCTGAGGTTTGGTCAGAGGCCCATTTTCTTAGAGCTCAGTAAACATTTATACTGAGAAATGTTTAATCTTATTTCCTCTTGGCATGGCTCTCGAGGTGTGCAATCCAGGATCGCCTGCCCTGAGCCTCAGGACTCTGACTTGGGATGCAAAACCATCCTGCATTTCTGGGGCCTCATGAGTTTTGCTGGCTTGCTTAGCTGCTGCAGGAGCCTGTAGGGCCATGGGGGCTTTTGCTGCTCACTGCAACTGTAGAGCATTGGTGCTAATTTTTTAAAAACTCTGTGGTATGAGGTTGGAATGAATCCCCTGAGTCCAAGAGCTGGGGCTTCAGGAAATAACTATACTTGTCATGCCAGTGTCTAAATCATAACTTCACACCTGAAAGTTGGTTTTGGTGGCTTCAGGCACCCTCTGCTCTGTACTTAACCTGCCTTTCCTCTAGGAGATGTGGAGAGGTGACCTGGGAATGAACAGGGGGAGCGGGTGTGCAGTGGTATTGGGGCAGTAGCCAGCATCTCTGAAGCCCCAGCCCTAATAGCTGTCTTCTGGCCATGCTGGGAGGAGAGAAAGACCTTGCTTAGGGGAGAGGCTGCCTAACCCCTAACATCTTGATTTAGTTTATTTAGTGAGTACAAAAAGCCTCAATTTTTTTCCTCTTTCTGGTGGTGGTAAGGTCAGTGCAGCTGGGATGGCTTTGTTCACCTCACCATACTGCATATTTGCAAGTATGACCCAAGAGCTCACCATGACCTTAGGCTGCCCCCAGCCTTCCCAAGGGCAGTTGGGGCCATGGAAGTATCCAGATGGCTTTATGCCCCTGCTGCTTATGAGGCGCCCCAGCTTGGCTGATCTGGATTGTCTGTCTGCCTTACTGAGAGCTGAGAATTTCCCTGGAGTCCCATGCCCTGGTTAGTGAAATGAGTGGATCCTACGGTGGTAGTGATGTCCGTCTCTGGTGCACGGTGAGCAGCTGTCCACGTCATGAGCTGCTGGCTGATTCTGGCCATGGAGGTGATGGCTGACGTAGCTGTGGGGATTTCACAGCCTGGGCTTCAGCATTGCTGAGTGTGGCCTGGCGTGAGTGGGGTGAGAGGGAGGAAAGAGCCATTGTTTTCCCAGATAATTCCCCATGACGCAGCCTGCAGCCGGTACAGTAGGAAATGCTGATCTGCTTCCTGCCCTGGCGCAGGGATGTTTTCCATGTCCCCACAGACTGGCCCTGTGGCTAGCATCTCCCTGCTGGGAGGGACAGGGTGCTAGGGGAAGACCCTTGGCACCCAGCTGGAAGGGCTGCAGTGCAGCATCACCAGTATATGGCAGTGTTCCCGTCTGCCCCTGGAGAGGGCTGCTGCCACTAACAGACAGCACCCAGCAAACTCATCTGCCAGGAGACCTATGTATTTGACCTGAAGCTGGGATCCTACAAATCTTGTCTGTCTGTCTTTGTGATTGAGAAATAGCTTTTTTTTTTTTTTTTTCTGGGATTAGGGGATTTGCACTGGGGCATCATGGATTTGGGAGCACACAGGATTGTACTCCAAAGCCACTTAGAGATTGTTCGTATAGAGGAGGTAGTTTCAGGTAGGGAGGGGGCTGCTGGAAGAATGGCTTAATTTTGAAAGTGAAGCAAGGTGAGACCTATCTGAGTTCAGAAGCAGTTCTCTGTCAGAGAAGTTTAGCAGTTGCTAATCCATTTTATCTTGGGCTAGTCACTCTGGGAATGCACTTCTGCAAAGGAAGGAGGGGAGTGAGGCTGGTACCTGTGCAGACAAAGCAATTTAACTATCACAGTATCTGTTTACAGTGGTAAAATACTGATCTTGAATATACTTCCTGGAGGCTTGGGAGCTTCCATACCCCAGCTTCAGATGGAAATAACCTCTACCCCTACCCCTGTGCGCTGCTGACTGCAGCCTGCTGCAGACAGGCCTGGTGTGGCGGGACTGAGGGAGCACCATGGCTTGCAGGAAGGGTGAGGCAAGCACTTCCGAATCTGTCTGCAGATGCCAACCAAAGATGTCTCCAGAAAGATCTAATATTAGTCACACTCCACTACCGACAAAGAAAGAGCAGGGTCATACACGGGCTGGATAAGAGCATGTCCTTGTGTCTGACTGCCTGTTCTTCCTCTGCAAACAGACCATCGCTTACTGCTTTTGTAGTTCATGCCCCAGTCAGGGATGTTGTTTAATGCTGCTTGGTGCATTTTCCTCGCATTGGTCCTGGGAACACCACAGCCCTAGAGATGCTGCAATTCCCAGGCATCTCAACAGCAAAACCCGTGTGTTGCCCCCACACACATAGATAGTATAGCAGTGTGTTTGTACTAACATTCTTGACTGCTGGTGGATGGGTGTTTGGGAGTGTCACATTTCTGAATTTTTTTTTTTTTTTCCCCCAGTATTAAGTTAGAGACTCTCACATAAACGCATGATTCCAGGAGCTGGGGCTTTAACAAAACTGCTGCACAGCACAGGGCTTGGATTGACAGTTCTGGCAAATTGCTAGCTAAATAGATTTTACAATGAGAACACATTATCTTTTGATCTTGGGATCATGAAAGCACTTGTTCTTTGCAAATTTCTTCCACAGCTCAAGCAGAAAGAGTAGTACAGCATGACAGGAAGTGCTGGAGGATTTGGATTATCTAAATGCCCTTTATAATGTTACTGCCTTTGTTATACTTGTCTATAGACTTTCAGGCTATACACCTTCTACGCCGTTCTCCAGATGGAATTTTTCTAATCTTATCTTCAGACAACGCCTTCTACACCAATATCTCTATTTAACCTGTTAAAAAATCCCTTACAGTCTGTGGACTTTATCCATGTGAGAGCTACTACAGATGTCCTGACACTTTTGAAAGCTTTCTTTATGGTCTTTGATGTTATTACATAGCAGAAAACCTACCTGGTGGCCAAAAGTAGACCAAGAATCTCCTGTGTGGATTCTGTGCCTAAGCGCGTGTTGCAGTTCTTGGAGTCATGGCACTAATGCAATTTCAGTCTCTCTCCTCCATCTTGCTGTCTATTTTCTTAGCACTTGTAGGAACTTAATCATTCTTGAGGCCTCCATCACCACTGTCAAACTGATTTGGGCTTGGCTGACAGATTCAGAAGTCCTTGGTAGGGGTGGGAACGTGCCCACATGCATGTGGAGTGTGTAACTGAGACGCCCTACTTCCTTAGGGAAACAAAATTTAAGACAGTACTCTAAATTACTTCCCATTCTCTATTTCTTGGTTAATTCTTAAACATTTCCTCAATACAGGTGGTGATGTGATTCTTACTTTGATCCTATTTGACCTAAGAGTATAACACCTTTAGCCTAAAACTTACACCTCTGTCTTTCATTGAACTATTTATGTGTATGTCTGAAACTCTCTCTTACTTGTGGCCACCAAAGGGTGGAATAGCATATGTATTTAATGCTGATATAAGATCACTAATACTTTTCCCTATGGTGTGATATACAGGCTGAAGTAATTTATTTTTTTTCTAAAATATAGTTTCTTCCATGGGAAAGACTATTTTTATGAGCACTATTATGTGCTTTGAATGAGATTGCAACAAAGGGAGATTAGCTAATTACTCCAGGGTCTTTCTTCCTTTGGTGTGTGGGAAAGTTTCATGGCTGATGTCCATACACACTGGCCAGAAAGCTGTGGGAGAGCAGTCCTGCCACCCCACACCTGAATATCTTGAGCTACCCCACTGATTTCAAATTACTTGTAACATGTAAGTGCATTTATATCCATACTGCTCTTCTCCGAGGGCTGCTATGCTATAGTTGATGCCTTAAATAGCACTTGAGTGCCATGAAGTGAGATGATTCCCATTTGTCAGTCTGGGAATGCTAGCCAGCTGCCTAAGGAAATCTGGGAACATAAAAATGATTTAAAGAAAAATCTGTAGAGGCATTTAGTCATACTTGTTTCTAGTGAGTGTTTATCCTGTAACTATAGCTCTATCAAACAAATGCCGTGAGCTGTTCAAAGGGCGGTGAAGGCTCACTTCATTGCTGTAGAAGTCAGTGCCTGTACAGAGTGGGAGGGGGAACCAGTTGTGTTAATTAGAACCATGGGCCCATCATGTTAAGAAAGGCCCTGTTTCATCCTGTGCCATTGAACGTTAGCCTTGTATTGAAGATGTGCCTGATCTCTACAGCCGGCTGAAACATTTCAAAATGCACATTTTCGTGCCATCTTTTAGCCCTGGGTATTCCAGCTGCCTCTGTGGTGTTAGTCCTTTCTTATGCCTGCCTTAGTGAGGCCCCCGTTGTACTTTTGCTTGGGTCAGGTGTCCTCTCTGGGAAGAAATGTTATTTCTGCCCCAAGGCTGCTAATTCCCAGCCTGCTGAACAGGTGATGGAACTTAGAAATTTCTCCATCTTTGTTTGCACTGCCTGTGATTCAGAAGTGTCTTACCTCACGTCTTACTTGGCTTGGATTTGGCCCCTTTCTTACTAAACTGTATCCAGTGTTTCTACATATCCAATAATACCACTGGAAGCCTCCAGTCTGCAGCAAACCTAGAGCATCTGGGTGGTATCTCATACTTCTGATGCTGAAGAAGTCTCTGGCAGTTAGCCATGGATGGTCTTTTGTATTAACAATGGTCATCTTCCCACCTTCATTGTGGGAATTGCTTGTCCAGAAAGTACAAATTTGTTCATCAAAGACATCTGTGAACCCTGGTCTTAGTTGAAGGAGCAGACATGCTCCAGAGCACTTAGCCATCCAGGATGAGGCTGGTGCTCTTGTGATGTGTGGTGGCTGCTCACCTGCTTTGGTGGTCATGGTCACATGCTCCTCAGCTGACACCACATGCAAAGGCCACCATTGCCGTGGCTGCTCGCTCCTGGCTGACCCATCACATTCCACCTGCCTGCTTGAGCACCTCTGATTTTTGCCTCTGCTCCTCTGCATGCAGGAAATAAGACACATAGGAAGTGCACACAACCGGAGCGCAGTGCCCTTCACTGCTGCCACAGCTTCTGCGCCCAGAGTGATCACTGCTCAGTACAACAGCCCAGCAGGCCTCTACTCCTCAGAGAACATCCAGACCTTCAACAATGCAGTGGAGTCAAAGACATCACCTGGGGCCCCAGAGCCTACCAAGCCGTAAGTATCTTCCTCGCCTCTGCTCCCTGCCCAGGCCCCCCCAGGGAAGGCTCCAGGAGACTTGAGTTTGCTGCGAGGGTACCCATTTGGTAACCCAGAAAAGCTCTCTTTCAGGACAAGGGAAGGAGCAGAGGCACAAGCACGGATGTGGTTCCTTGGAGCAGGTCTTGGAGCAGCGGGGAGTGTTTCACAAGATGCAGAGATGAAATTAATGCTGTTGTGTTTCTTTGTTTAGCAGAGACCGACGCAGTTTCCGCGTGTGTTCAGCATGACATACCAGCCCGCTGGTCTGAACAGGTGCCTGATAGCTTGTTACAAGCACTTTGCAGTTAGCGTTCTGTGCTGGCTTTGCAGGCAATGCTGGTCAGGAAGGGTCCCAGCTAGTGCAGGAAGCACATGCCTCCCAGTTCCTGGCTGGCCTGGGATTCATAGACAGGCTCTGCCTAAACTTGGATCTTTCTATTTTTTTTGTTATTCAACCTCATTTTTCACAGGAGTTTTAAAAAGTAGCTGAAGCATTCATACCTGTGTGAGCGATTTTATATACAGGATTGGAAAAAGCTCCCTACCTTAAAACGAGCGATTGAATTTTGTGGTAGCATCTGAGCCTCAACAAAGACATTACTTTATCCCAAAAGTTCAAAGTTCCTCTTTCTTTTTCATTGGAAGCAATAAACCAGGAGCTGTCTGAAATCTTTCTGGCTGTGTTGGCCAAGTTAACTGACCTAAGTCTCTGTATCACAGTACCAAACTGCCTGGTACAACAGAAGCTGCAAGACCAGTGCTTTAGGCGATACCTGATTAAATTTGTGATTTGTGAACAGGGAGACAAAAGTAACTTCAGCCTCTCTTTTTGCAGGGCATAAAGACCTGAGATTGTTTTTTAACACAAGCCTGAAAACTTGTCCCTGATTGAAACCAGTTTCTTGCACTGGCAGTCCTGTCTGCAGCATGGGCTCTTCTAGGCAGAGTTACGGTGCTGCACCTGGGAGATGACAGATGTTTGTTCTTCATTTGGTTCTGAGGTAGATCTCATTGAGCTCATTGATGGGACTGAGCACATGCAGAGGAAGGACAAGGGAAATGTGACTTTGTGTTAACCTGCTGGGATTATTTGGCAGTCAAATACCACCTCTCATCTTATCTGGAGTCCCCTCTGGGTTAAATTATTCCCTGGAAGCCAGAGATATTTGGCTGGAAACTTGTGGGTGATCCCTTTTTTCTTTTTTTTTCTTTTTTTTTCTTTTTTTTTTTTGCAAGGATCAGCAAAGACGTGGCCTTCTCCTAGCGTTGTGGCTCACTGTGCTCCTCCTAGCTGGAAGGTCCATTGCCAGCCCTGCTGCCTGTGGGGCACGTGGCATCCCTTTTATTTTTCCCCTGCAGAAACAGCACGTTGCAAAGTAGTGCTGGAAGGACTGTGGATGAGACCTTCAATGCTAATACACTTTAAACAGTCATCAAAAGCAAATGAATTTGTGCTAGTTTTCAGTGGGAGTCTTGGCTTCACCCTGCCATTAAAAACCCACTGTGGTCTCCCCAGCACATAAGCGCAGGTTGTGTAGGTACTCCCTTCACACAGCCTTCCATCTGCCTTTAAATTCCTGCCTGTCTGTTCTGTTATTTGTACATGACTGACCTTGCTCTGGGTTTACCTGTCACTTCTCAAAATTGCATCCCCATCTTGCACCCAGCAGACAGCATAGCTGAACCCAGCAGCCTGATCCTGCCACTGCACGTGGTGACATGACACCTGGTTCATGCTCCATCCTTAGAGCATGTGTGATGTAAATGCAGGACTGTGGTACAGAGAAACACCATCAAACATATCAACTGGATTTGGTGTCCCAAAGGAGACAGGGAGGGCAGAGAAATCCCCACTGCTTATCACATCTCTTTTGGTACTGGAGGTGAGATTGCCCCTTGGTAGGGTGCCCAGACTAGCCTTGGGAAGGGCAGCAGTGAAGGTGGCATGCCTTGGCTGGACAGTGGGACCATGAGTGTATGCTCAGGTAGCCTGTTCATAGTGAAACCCCTGCCACCATCTCTTCCTTGCTTTTACAACCCCTGTATCTGCTTATCAATAAAGCAACTGCATTTTAGTTTTTGCATGGACACATCTGGATTGAGACCAGAGCCACAGCATTAGCCTTTCATGTAAAGTCATGTATCCAGTTGCGTGTCCCTTGGACAATATTCTGCAACTGATTGTATTGCTTGGAGTATTTGGCTTAGTCCATCATTAATTTCTTTCTTCTTTTCTTTCTTCCTCTGCATTTTTCCCTCAATTACACAATGTAAAACCAAAATGAACCCCCAAACAAACACAACTCAAACTGCCTGTGTGAACACGTGGGCCCATAGCCAGCCATCACCAACAAGCGCAATGCAGGCTCCCCTCGCCTCCGTCTATAGCCCTCTGCAGGCGCGGACCTCCAAGTCACCGCAGCGGAGGCACAGCACCTCCTCCATCCCCAGCCAAGTCCGAGTGGGGCCCGAGCAGCTGAAGCGTGCAGCCCAGGTCTGCCCCAACAGCCCTGTGGAAGTGGAGGTGCCGGGACTCAAAGTGTTGCATGTGCAGTTCAATTCTCCCCTGCAGCTCTATTCGCAAAGCAGCATCATGGATTCCCTGCAGGGGCAGATCTCTTCTGTTAGCCCTGATTTCCCCAGGTAACCTGCCTACTGCCTCTGCAGCTGGCTCGGTTCATCCATTCAACTGCATCTTGGTGTCCACGAGTGCCTTGTCCTTGTCTGTGGCTCACAACATTGGCTGGTCATAAGGAAATAGAAAATACATTTTGTCTTTCCAGCATTAGTGCATGACTTCACAGGAGCTTTCTCTGCGTTGTGTCTGTGTCTTGTGCTTCAGGAAGCACCAAAACATCACTTCAGTCTGTCAGGGTGTCCATTGCCTGCTGCACATTCATGCAGCAGAGACTTGACAGCAGCTGGTTACTTTCCTGGAGGAGCCACTTGGAGGAGATGAATTTGCTGGGGCCAGGAGGGTGCTTTATCCTGAAAGTTGGTGTTTCTCCCTCACTGAAACAGCTGTTGTTTGCAACCTGAATGTACTGCAGCACATGTCCTTGTGATTTTGTTTCTCTGGGTGCAGGCTGGGCCATGGGTGTATGCTGGGCATGTTTCATTTCAGGATGAAGCAGGTGCCCATGGGTGTCCATCTTAGGCTGATAACACTAATGAGTTAGGAGCATCCTGGGCAGGTACCAGGCCCATGGAAGACCTGATCTGTACTCTCACCCCTGTCCACTTGTCTGCACAGGTTGCTGCTCCTGAGACTGCCTCATTGTCCATAGGAGCAGAGGATGTTTGACATGCTCTGTGGTCTGCAAGACCTGTAGAGAGCCACCACATCACAAGGCCTGCATGGTCTTTGGTATTTGCTCCTTCTGACAACTGGGAACCATCTGGATCGTGTCTCTAAATGACAGCCCAGAGTGTTTTACAGGGAGGATTTCACTATTGAGATGGGTGAAGCAGAAAGAATGTTTAGCCAACTCACAGGAGGGCTTCAGTCAAGGCTGACTTGTCTCAGATATGAACCGTCAGCAGAGTTACCCTGCTATGTAACCAAGCAGCTTGCACCAGTGTGAATTGTGGTCCAGGGAGGTGGTCAGTCCCGTGGCCTCCATGGGACAGAGCAAAAGGGCACGGCCAGATCTTATAGCTGATGACAGTTCCCTCCTGGCTGAGCACCATGTGCTTCAAAGTGAAAAGTTGCCATCCTTGCCCACGGACCCACACAACCAAGCTTTGCCATGTGCCAGCAGCCAAGAGATAATGGGAGACTGTGGATTTACTCCTGCCTTGTTACTCAGTCCAATTATTTGCTGTAAGTCGCTGTTCCAGCTTGTAGCTGTATTGTACACACCAGGAGCGTCACACTCTGCTGGCTGGCTGTGCTGGCCCAGACAGCTGATAACACTCACAAAGAAGCCCCAGGCATCAGCAATTGTTTCATTCCAAAAGCGAGTGCTCAAAGTACTGGGCCTTCCTGTAGCCCAGCTTTGAGATTCTTGTAAACTTCACAGAACGTGCTAGCATAAAATAGTAAAATGACGTTAGTAAAGAATAAACTGTGCTTTTCTGAAGACGCTGTGTCAGGATGTGCCTTTGTGGTTTTTATTCCTGTCTTCTTGCCAATTTTCAAAGCTCAGTGAGCCGGTGTCACTCAATCAGCATTGTAAGTTGCTCAAGGTAGAAGCAGTAAGATCCAGTAATGGTTAAGTCTGAAATTGGAGTTGTCCCCTACAAAGTTTCTGTGTTGGGGGACTCCTAGGCATAGAAAAGGACACCAGTTGCTGGTGACTACTGCAAATACAAATACAGTAACTGTCCTGCAGGCATAATTCCTATGTCCATGGCCTTGGCCATTCAAAAGATGTATGTGGGGTTTTTTGGTTTTGTGTGGGGTTTTTTTGTGGTTTTGCTTGTTTGTTTGCTTGTTCATTTTGGGGGTGGTTTGTTTTATTTTGTGTTTGTAATTTTTTCTTTTTAGTGTTTTTTTGTTGTTGTTGTTGTTTTGTTTTTGTTTTATTTTTGGGTTTTGTTTTGGTTTTTTTCTTTAAGCAGTATAGCCTTTTGCCCTGACAAGTTGAGGTATTTCACTCTGCCAGTTCAAATTCTATGATTTGGGCTTTTTTATAGTCCTTCAAAGTCTTGTATGTGCAACCACAGCTATATGATGCATAGCTGGGAGAGCTGATCTTTATGTTTTGCACATGGTTGCAGTGCATGGTTGAAATTTGATGGCTTTGTTTTAGTCTTGTGTTCTTTAAGATGATTTAGTCTTTGCTGTTGGAAGGCATGTTAGCAAAACAGTCAGTATGCAACGTGTAATGACAGTCTTCTTACCTAATGTGTTTGTGAGTGGATAGAGTAGTGGGAGTATATGACTTTACTTAAGATAAATGTAATATGGAGCATGGATTTATTTGGGATAACCTAGGACACTTTCTGTGTAATAGAAGGCACATCATTGTCTTATTTTGGAGGAGAGGCTTCGGTATTCATGAGATTCAGGCTTCATGGGTTCAACTGCTTTCAAGTCTAATGTGCTTCCTGCTCCACTGAAAATTACTGGAGATGGAAATATTTTATGAAATTCTTTTTATGGAAATAGCATTTTATAACACATGCAGTGATTTTACCTCTGGTGCTTGAAGAGAGTAACTCCCAGATTACTCAATTGCACATTGGCATGGAAAGTATGCAATTGCCTCCTCAAGAATAAGATTTCCCTCTGCAGTTTAGTCTGATGTTAAGGATATTTATGTACTTTTCAGGCAATCACAGGGTGCAAGGATGGTGAAACCTAAGAGACCATTGATATTTAAGGTTGCATTAAGTAACTGAGCTGTCAGAGGAGACTTTTGTCTCATTTTTCCAGAGGTGTTTTATTCCAGCCACAGAATACAAGGCAGGCAGAAACCTTTCATGTCATTTATTCCACCCCCTAACCCACCATTTGGTCAATTGAAACCACTGATTTAAATAATTTCCCAGTGGATATTTGTCCAGGCTCTTTTTAAATCCTTTATTATGGAGGTTGCTCACCTGTCCACGGGAATCTCTGCTGGTATTTCAGTGTCTATCTGTTGGAAGGCTTTTTCAAGGGATATTCATTATATCTTCCTGCAGTTTTAAGCCTGTATTTTATCCTGTGCCTACTGGATGCAGAGAACATCCTCGATACTGCCTCCAGCCTCTTTTTCCCTAAAGACCCTTCTTGTGGCACAATGACCAACCTTTCAGCCACCCTGCACTGTAAAAATCTGCCCCTACAGCAGTTACTTTGTGAAGGATCCTTTAGGATCAATTTCTAGTGTATTTTCCAATTATTTATTTTTAATGGAATAACCTTTACATAATTAGAGATTACAGTGGTGTGAGGTAGCAGTCTAAGGTAGTTAATGCATGGAAGGAGTATGCATGGAATGCAGTGCTACCACGTGGGATTCCCATCCCAGCACAGGAGTTCTTTATTTTCCTATTAGCAGAGCAGTGATTTCCTGTGCAGAAAGTTTTAGTTTCTGGCATATATAGTAATTGCAAAGCAGGGAGAACACTTGGGGACTAGCTGGGGGTCTGTCAGCGAGAACCCATCAACAGTGGTGTACATGGATAGCTCAGCGTGCCTGTCGCCAGTCCCACTCAAGCTGCAGCTGTCTTGTGCAAGCACTTCCAGCATCTCCATGTATTATAGAATCCTGTTTGTTTTGCATGTTCATTCTTCAGTCATATGATGCATTATGAAAGTTTTATTAGAGGGACTGGCTTTAGTTTTCAGCTGTTTAACAAGAGTATTCTCTGTTCCTTTCTCAGTTTAGATCAGCAGAATCAGTCCCCAGGAAGCACTGTCATAGACCGAGAATCTGAGGTTTACAAGATGCTCCAGGAGAATCAAGAGTCAAATGAGCCACCCAGACAGTCAGCTTCATTCCTCGTGTTGCAAGAGATTTTGGAGTCAGAAGAGAAAGGTGAGCACTTACTGCACACCTAATCTGAGTGTGCCCTGCCCTTTTGCCATTCCTTGGGCTGTGTGCAGTGCTTAAAAGTACCATCTAAACCTTTATTTTTCCTTTCTTAGCTGTTGATGTTCAAGGTAGCATGTGTAGGTGGTTTCTACAGAAACCTCTTGACCCTTACACTAACTTAACTCCTAAACATTCTCTTGCTGATGAGTTTCAGTGTCTATGGGCCCCTATCACTGCTTACTCATTGGAGTGTTCAAGAAATAAATCCCTACCACATTCAGTTATCAAGAAGGAATTTTAAAAGTTGCAAAAATTCTTCTATACTTCCTGAAGTATAGAAGATAATATTCACTACTTAAATACCATCTTAGATTTAAGATTTTGAAAAGTACCACAAGCTAATGCTCTTCTGTGAGTCGTACAGCTTCTAATCTCCATTCCTGTACACAAGAAAAAGGACCCACTACTGCAGCTGAATGTAAAAATGTGGAAGCTGGGCTACAGCAAGCAGTTCATAGCTTTTAACCTCTGAAACTTTGCTCTGCTTGGCATTCTTGATACTTGACTTGTGCAGTTCAGGACTATAGACTTTTAAGACAAAAAAGCCTTAGGTGGGGGCCAAATAGTACTCTCTTGTCCCCTAAAATAAAATAAAATAAACAAATTAATAGGAAAAGAATTACACAAGAATTACTTTTTTTTTTTTTTTTCTTTTTAGCCCAGTTTAGCCTTTGTCTTTTGTGTTACTAGCTTGGCAGAAATAAGTTCAATTTCATCCAGCAAAAGCTTGGTGCTGAGATATTCATCGCAAAGCAAAACAGATCAGCCAAGTGCTGGTAGGTTTGAGGGATCTCTAAGGAAAAGAACAAAACGAAGGAAATAAGGAAACCACAGGAAGAAAAAAACCAGGATCTTGGAGTCTTTAATAAGGTCTTAAAATACCTACCTGAAAGCGTATTTTAAATACTGAGTGTTTGCAACTTGCCCTCAGGGTTCAGCTCCTGCATGGAAGGGACTTAAGTAGCCGGGACTTCTCACGCAGCCGAGGTTCTCCCCTGTGATTAGTAGTGCTGAAGAAGATAAGAAGCAAAAGCCTCTCAGTTTTATCTTTCTTTGAAGATTTGCAGCATTTTTGGGATTCTCTGGCACAAGGTTTGCCTGCCCGATCACAGGCCAGTATAGGCTTTGGCATTACTTCGCTGTGAGCTGATAACCACCCCTGCGGCGCAGGACCGGGAGGTTGCGCAGCCCCAAAGGAATGTCTGTCCCCGAGGACCCAGCCCCTGCCCGCCGGGCCGGGCCGGGCCGGGCCGCGCCGCTCGGCCAGCCCCGGACACGCCGCTGCTCGCTTGGGTTGTGGCGGCGGCGAAGAGCACGTTGCTTGGCTGCTTCTCCCAGCCCGTCTTCAGGCGGTGGCTTGAGTGGCAGCAGGGAGCCGTCTCCCCGGCTGGGACACGTCCCTCGAGGCATCGGCTGCGCTGGCTTACACCGGCTGCCAGCCTGGCCCCGCAGACGGGCTGTGTGTGGGCGGGAGCACCGCGGCTGCTCTGTGTTTAGCCCTGAGCCGGCACTCATAGACGGAGGGTGTTTCACATGGCAGAACAAGTTATATTACCTGTGGATATTTGATTAAGCTGATTCCTTTAGAGAGCTTTAAAAGCATGCTGTCAGTCTTGAGAGGAACAAAGTGCTGTTTGAGGCAGAGGGAGTGAGCAGAGGTGATAGGGAAGAACCTGAAAATTGAGGTTGGTGCAGCTCCCTTCCCAGCAAGGGTCACTTGCAGCAACTGTCAGGGACCAGGTTGTTCCTGCTGTGTTTGGAGGTGCATGGGCTGTAGCCCCCATCAGAAATTGCACCTCTGGACCGGCATCTCTGCACAGAGCTGGACACAAACCTCTGAGATGAAGGCTGCCCAAAGGCAAAGTGGCAGAGCATCACCTGCCCCACAGGTAAGCAGTGGTGACAGGGAGGTACCATGGGCACTTAGCCTCTTTTTCCTCCATTTCTTCTGTCAGTGATGCTGTCCTAGGCTGTGACATGTCCCTGACCTTTCTAGTTAACAAAGGTGTGCATTTGGAGGGTTTTTCCTGCCCCTACACCAGGAACAAACATTGCCGTGTACTCTCAGTTTGCTACAAGTCAGAAGGGTTTTATCAGTTTTCCTCCCAGTCTGAGGTGCTCATCGAACCCCTCTGTTTCTGATGAAACATCATGCAGGTCTCTGCAGCCCTCCTTCCCTTGTTGCCTGTTGCTGAACCTCTTACAAAGGTCATATAAATAAGACTAGTCATGTCAATGGTAATACTTTGTAAGAGGTTTCTTTTTCACTGCAGATATTTAAAGGCTTGCCTTGCATCCTGCATCTAGGATCCACTGCTGTTGTAGGCATCCAGGTCAGCACATATTTTCTGAAAAGGACCTGCAGGACATCCCTGCCCCAGAAAGTTTACACTAGGGCATAGTTTACCTTGAGCATGCTACGCAACATCAGGAGAGCACAAGGTTACCCCCAGTGTCCTAGGGGGCCTGCAAGAGCAAGGAGTTTGTTAACCAAATCTTCCAGGAGTCTTTGGGGAGCTAGCCCCACTGTACATGAGACAGCAAACTGGAAAAGTACTTTGACAGTCCTCCGTAGTCTGCCAAGAAGCCTACCTCTTCTTTCTGAGCCCAAATCTGTCAAGCTTGACCCTGCTTGTGTGATCAGGACATGGCAGCAGACTGCCAGTGCTGCTGAGGCTGGAGCTGGGGCTTTGCTTTGCTATGTGCATCTGTGCATGTGAGACACATCAGCTGAAGTCTGATGGATTTCTAAGATGGGAAGAGACTCTCATCTAACTGCCCACAATCTCAGGTCCTTGAATTTCCAGGTTCAGCTGTTTCCCTTCTCTCCCTCCTCTCCACACACCTCTAAATCTCTGCCCACTTTTCATGCATAAATCCCAGCCTCAGACCTGGGGTTAAAGAACATCACCCTCCTTAGCAGAGTATCTGCTTGGGAGGAAGAGCTGAGAGCCATGCATCTCACATGCTCTGAAGCACTCTCCTTCCACCCCCCCCAGGAGACCCTACCAAACCATCTGGATTTAGGAGCGTCAAAGCCCCCACCACAAAGGTGGCCTCATCAGTTGGGAATGCCCAGAAGCTGCCCATGTGCGAGAAGTGTGGATCTGGCATTGTGTAAGTAAGCCTGTCCCTGGGGTTGCAGGCCAAGCATCCCATGCCTGTGCAAGGGGCTGAGGCACAGCACCTGAAACACTTCACCTGCCCACATACAGTGCATCTAAGAACCAGCTCAAGGCACATTTATTCTCACCAGCTTTGCTAGCACTAACTTTGTTGTTTCCCACAGTGAGGCAGGAGTAGGGTTTCCCTCTAGAGATCCCCATCAATGAAAACCAAAGCAAGTCCCTCTGAGACAAACACAGTTGTTGCTGCGGTGTTTTGCTTCCTACCTGAAACCTATTTACAGCAACCTGAAACAAAATGACATTGTCATTCAGGGCCCGTGTATTTAATGGCTTAGCATGTCTTGGCACTCCCAGCCATGGAGGGGGTTACTTGCCTTGGTGGTCAGAGGCAATGTGGACCAGGAGGAGCTGCATTCTGCTCTCCACTCTGCTGTAGAACCACCCACCTCTGCAGTGTCTACACAGACATCATTGGTTGTGTCTTTGTGTTGGTATGTCCAACTTCCAGCACAGCAGCGGCAGGGGTTCGATACAGAGCTGCTGTACCATAAGTGTGACAGCATGAAGGACCCACCCCATGTCTTCAGTTTGCTGTTGTTTCCCAAACACAGATTCTTTCCCTGTAACTCCCCCCCTCCATTAGCTTAACAGTTGACTCCAGCAGTCAAGTGCTGGTAGCCACCATGGAAGAATTCAGATTTCTCCTGTGCTGCACACCATAAGCTATCAGATTGTTGCTGACACCCACTACACCGTGATTGCATGGTCCTGGCATGCCTGGAGTGCCAAGGACTGTCAGAGTCATTACAGAAGTAATCCATAGTCTGTAAAACATGAATTGGAGACAATCACTACAATTATTCTGCCAGATGGATAGATCCAGTGAGAAAACACAAGGTTATGAGCAGAACTAAAAAACTAATGAATTACAGAAAATATAGATGGCTGCTGGAACAAAATGCTACGCCTGGTAAATTTTTTTGTGGCTGTTGGTGGTAGTTAAGGAGTTACTATGTAGCTTTCCTCATCATCGGCTGGGTTAAACTCTGAAGTTTTCCAGTAAGAGCTGGCCCATGTTTGGCAGGATCTGATCACTGCAGCTCCTGAGCAGCAGCATCTGAGATCAGAACCAGGATCTGGTGTCTCTTCACCTATACATATCCATCACGAGCAAAAGAGCAGTAGCTATACAGCCTTCACCAACCCCCCCCCCCCCCAGTTGGGGGTGGCAATTTTTTTCTGGAATTGTTCTGCAATCTAATTGTTTTGGACCTGGATTTGGTCCCCTAGTTGGTCAGGTTGATGCCTGTCATATGCTTGTAGGCATTTGAAGGCTGTATCCAGCCATCAGCTAGATGGCGTCACAGCTGATGCTTTAGTCCCTGTGAAATTTAGGCAGGCTAGTGCTAGGAACCACTGTCCAGGGGAGGGCTCCCATGCCAGCAGATGTTGGGCTCTAAAAGTGCTGTTAAAATTTGCCTGACCAGAGGCAGGACCTATACTTTGTCTTCTTGGGAGGAGGAGAAAAACCATCCACCTTCCAACACTGGTGTGGGTCTGGGCTGGGTGGGAGATGGCTGGGAAGAAGGGAGGCATTGATGGGCACCTGGCACTGAGAGGTACTGGTTCCTTCCCTAGAGGGGTGTTTGTGAAGATCCGGGACAAGCAACGTCACCCTGAATGCTACGTGTGCAGTGACTGCGGCACCAACCTCAAGCAGAAAGGACACTTCTTTGTGGAAGACCAAATCTACTGCGAGAAGCATGCTCGGGAGCGGGTGATTCCCCCAGAGGGCTATGAGGTGGTCACCGTCTTCCCAAAGTAAACTGTGCTGCTCACAAAGCCAGTGTGGATGGATTCTTCTCTGCTGCTTTTCCCTGGAAAGCATTGCCCCTACCCCCTGCTGAGTCTTGTTTGCAATAAGGAATGCTAGGCATGGCTTTGAATTTCCTTGCCATTATTAATCCTCCATCTGTTCACATGAGATGTCACTACATTCTTTTCGTCTCCTCCTTCACTATTTGGTGTTTTTTTTAATACACACTTTTTTTTTTTTTCCCCCTGCCGCCTTTGTGCTGTCAATCACACAGGAAAATCAGAGGCCAAAATCAGATTACAACTCCTCTGTGTCCCAATTATTTGCCTTCTGTTTGTGTTTAATAAACAGGGTAAATCCACAAGGCAGATGTGTCTGCTTTCTCCTGGTATTCCTCCCTCTGCACCGGACTAGGGTTCCCAGGGCAGCAGAAGAGGTGCCCAATGCATGACTGTGTTTACCCTAGAGAACAGCAGGAGGGAATGACAATGCTGAGTCAGACTGGTCTCACATGCTGCCCAGCTGCTGCTACCAACTGCCTGATGGAACCCAGCAAGGGCCAGGTGACCACAGCCAAGCCACAGGACATAGGTGGCACTGGTGGCCTGGCCCCGTGCAACACTGCTGTCTCTGTGTCATGGTGACAGGACCAGGCACTTCAGTGCTTCCCATTACTGCATCACCCAGGAGCCCCTCTGTTCCCCACAGTAACAGACTGAGCTCTGTGAAAAAATGTCTGTGCTGTTTGCTGGAAACTGGGGAATCCTGGAGCAAGGAGCGGAAGGTTTGTGTGGCTGCAGTCACTGTCCCTGTCCATTACATGCACCATGGGCTTTGGCGTGGGTGCAGGATGATGAGGTTGAGTGTCACTGATACCCCACACCCCTCAATCTAGCCCAGAGCAGAGCCCATGACCATGATGGTTTCTGTCTGCAGATATTTGGGACAGGACCCTGTGCAACGCCCCAAGGGGCTGCTGGAGCTCCTCATGCTGCCAGACATGCATGGCTGATGGGGTTTGTGCCTTTGGGGTTCGGGGTGGGGGGGGCAACACATGCCCCATGTGCACTGGTTGAGTGGCTGATGGTGCTCAAGCAGCAGCCCCTCCACCCACATATAGCAAAGAGCTGGTCTGCAGAGAAGTGATTTCTCTACTCACACCTGTTAAGGAGATGCTGGCTCTTCTTTTGGTGTAAAAATAAATGGTTTCTAAGATGTAGCGTCATCTTTGCTTTAAAACAAATTGCTAGAGGTTGAAACCAGAAGGGTTTGTGGCTGCATACAACCCTCTCTGTCCAGCACAGGCTGCCTCCACCCATCAGTTAGCAGGTGCATCTGCAACAGCTACAGAGTCATGTGTGCGTGTCCTGGAAAGTCCTGGCCAGCTTCAGCAGTGTTTCTGCTCCTTCACACTGAATCATGCCACAGCACAGCAGCCTTGCAAAAGAAAAACAACACCACAACAACCACCACCAAAAACCAAAACCAACCAACTTAAAAAAAAAAAAAAAAATAAAAAACAAAAAAAACACAAACCACCAACAAAAACACAACCCCACCAACTAAAAAAAAAAAAAAAAAAAAAAAAAAAAAAAACCCCCACACAGCCAAAAAAAAAAAAAAAAAAAAGAACCACACCCCAAAAATCTTACAAACAACCCACCAA
>JANIJG010001917.1:89603-111042 GCA_024611175.1 Megaceryle torquata | reverse complement strand
CCACTAACTCCACAAATGATTGATGTACAACAATTAAGTGTGTTGATCTGCTGAATTAAAACAAACAAACAAACAAAAAACCCAAAAAACACAAAACATGAAGTTACTTTCATAGTTTTGAGTAGTTGCAGAGTTTGTGGTTGACACACTGGGTCTCTCGGATACAAATCAGTACCCAATTTCCATCATCCTTGGCACAGAACAAGTGTTGCTAATGCAGATGCTGGAAGGAAGACATTAATGTCCTCCCTTACTTTATTTCCCTGCCAATGAGTGGCATCACAACTCTAACGACCACTAAAAACTCTTGTATCAATGACTTCAGCCTTCAATTAGAATAGCAGTTACCATCAAAGGCGTGCTTTCAAATCCTTTTTTTGTATTAAAAAAAGTTGACTTAACACAAAACACAAGTGTTAAATTGCTGGGGCATAACTTAGAGGGTTCAAATCAGGTTAAGTCATAAGAAAATTGGAGTCAGCATGAGGCTCTGAGGTGGTGCTTATTAAAATCATTTCCTTGAAGTTCCATTTCATCCTTCTGTTGTCAGTAATTTCAAACAAGAAAGACAACGGATTTGCATTATGTTTGGGCATATGAGAGTCCCAAATTACAGGTTAAATGAGAGCCATTTCAGGTCTCTTCCTGTAAAGGGAACATCACTCGTCAGTCCTAGACATCAGCACATCCTCACAGGCTGGCTCACCACTCGCCTTGGACCTAGACCTTTCTGAATCATCTCAAATAAAGCTCTGTGCAGTCATCTAAAGTCTACTTTGGGTAAATAAAGTCACTAGGATTACAAAACCAGTAAAAATGCGTTGCTGGCCTCCTCTGAAGTCCAGGTTACACATAGTGCTTTTAGATACAGACCAGCTTTGGCCGGGGAAGTTCCTGCACACTGTATTCTCTCATTGCAGTTACAGTTGCAACTCAATGTTCTGTAATTTGGGGTCATCTTTGTTTAGATGTTGTCAAATAATGAATATCTCCATATAGTTGCTGCTGCAGTTCACTAATACCAGAGCAAGGTTTTCTGAAAACAGCATTTTGATTAAAAGGGAAAAGATGACAGGGAGAAGAAAAATAGAGGGCCAAGATCCAGAAATTTATCCTAAATTGCTATTCTTCCTTTTGCCTCCCTTCAGCTACCTCTAATATTAGAGGTAAAGAGCATTTTGGTCTATTACTCTTAAAACACGATCAGTATCTAAACATAAAAAGGGTAGCACAGTACTCCATCTGGCACCCATTGGGTTCTTGGATTTAGCACTTGATAGTGAGAGCAACCCCTCTTTGGACCACTCACAGAAAGGAGGGAGATCTTCTGCTGACGCATGCAGGTCCGTGTCCTGCATGCAACAACCTGCACACCTCTTACTAAGTTCTCTTTAGCAGGTGTTGTATTCAGAGCATTTTTCAATGTTACAAATCTGCACATTCTACAGCAGATTGTTGCTGAAGATTCCAGCATATCATCCTAGAAGATAGCAGGGGACAAGAGGAGGTGTGTATAGATAAAAACATTGAAGAGACTGAGTTTTTTAGATGAATAGAAACTAGGACTTGAAGTCACATGCAACAAGAAAATAATGATAAAAAGTGTGATTTAGCATCAGTTGCAACAGCAGCAATCCAGATACCTGCAACTACTGAAGACAGCACATCTTCCTCCACTAATAATTATTTTCAAGAATGTTTTCCAAATTCAGTCATGTTTACTGTCAGTGATGCTTCAGCTACAGAGGATGCATTTTTCTAAGTTTTAGACCTTTACTTGGAGTTCAGACTTATCTCTTGCCCTGAGGTAACTCTGTGGTTTGCACATTTAGAGCAGCTGGTCTGCACTTGCAACCATAGGACAGATTTGCTGAAGACAAGAGAGCTATCTGCTGGCTCATCTTCAGTAAACTAGACAAGGAGAGAAGTTCTGCAGTCTAGGGTCATAAGCGCTATGGGAGCCCAAGACAACCTGAGCAGTAACAAGGATGCAGAGGGAGTGAGCAGGTAGCACTAATGGGACAGGAACCCAATCGGATGTATTTGGTTCCACAAAATCAATATCAAATGTATAATATGGACAGTGTGTCATTGATACAAGTAAGAGTGGTTGCTGGAATCTTTTCTGAAGACGGAATAAAGAATGCGCCAGCCTCTTCTCAGTGGTGTCCAGGGAAAGGACAAGAGACAACAAGCACAAACTGAAATACCCCTTAAACCTAAGAAAATACATTTTCCACTGTGATGTTGAACACTGGAACAGGTTGCCCAGAAACACTGTGAAGTTTCCAACCTTGAATATATTCAAAACTTGACGGGACATGGCCCTGAGCAGCCTGCTGCAGCTGGCCCTGCTTTGAGCAAGGGGGTCAGACTAGACAATCTCCAGAGGCCCCGTCCAACCTCAACTGTCTCGTGACTCTGAGACAATCTCTTCATTCAATTAAATGACACAGCAACAACCAAACCACATCTTTTGCTCTTAAGTCCAAGAAGATGAGAAAATCCCTTCTCATCTCTCTGCTTACATAGGTCTGTGCCTTTTCAGGTTGTCATTATAAGATATAATGTTTCATTACAGCTCTTGCAGTAAGAGCAGACTTAAATCAATTCCCGTTCCAGGACCAATTTTGAGTATAGCCTGAACAAATGTGACAGACATGAACACTCCTAATGAGAACAGTAAATTAATCGAAGAATTTACTGGCTCAGGAGAAAATTTGTGATAGTTTTAAATGGGATAACAGTGCCAGGAAAAATAATAAAGTCCTGTTGCTTGATCAGCACAGAATCAGCAACATCATTTGCTTACATCCTGCGCCACACAACCCTATGAAATGTTAAGGCAATCCTTACCAAGGAGGTAAATATTTGTTAAATAATAGCTATTACTGAACTGCAGGACACAATTAGCACTAATTTGTTAACCTTGCCTGACACACTCAACAAGACGGGCAGCTGGAACATTGGAAAGAAATCTGTGCATTGGTTTTAATCCAGTTTGCTGACAGCAGGAAAGAACTAGAACAACACAAGAAAAAAAAGCAGTCACGAAAGTTTGTTAGTGGGTACTTACCACATGCAATAGCTACTGTTTTGGACACAGCTGATAATCAAACAATTGTGCTCAATGATACACAGATACAGGGGAAAATACTACAGTTGCATTAAGAAAAAGCAAAGGAATTTATCTAGATAGAGTGCTAAAAATGAGTAATGGAAAAGACACTGAAGAAAGAGGATATTACAGAACCTTACAAAAGGAAAAGTTAGCCAGAAGAACTTTGTTTTCTTTATTTATTATCAGTTGTGAGCTTTTCTTCTTACTTCAGTTTCAGAAAGACCCAGCTACCTTTCTGTTTTGTTCCCCCTCCACCCCGAGAAGCAGCCATAAGATAAGGCACATTATCAATTTTCCCTACCTAGTGCATAGCTTAATTATAGCTAAACTTAGCTATTTCTTATGCCAGCTTTCTAGACCCCAAAGCATCTCAATAGCTTTTTACTGTGTGCATCACATAACAGCACACTAAGCCATTTCCTTACCACATCCATCGCCTGTTTTAGTTATGTCAGGGTAAGTAATAGCAACAGCCAAGTGATTTCAGTCTAAAGCTGCTGTTGGCAAGAGCCCCTACTTCTAAAAGGGTCACAGCTCAATGCAATTCATACAGAAACTGGGAAGTTACCTGGACAACAGCACCAGTACAGCTCTTACTAGTGATTTCTTTCACAATACGTGTACGAAACTTTGATATAAATCCTGAGAAAGTTATGTACAGGGTACTAATTGGATTATCAGACTTCTGTCTCTTAAATTAGAGCTGCTAAAGGTGGTCACACCACCCAACATATGGTGCACTGAAATAGCTGGAATAGAAGGTTCCAGCCAGCTACAGCTGCTCATATTCCCTTTTTTAATCTTTAGTACATAATTTATAAGTGGTCTCCAGTAAGAATAAGAGTTCTAATCCAACTCCTTGTTAATTCAAAGGAGATCTATATGTTTATTTCACTGCTAAACTTATCTCCTTTTTATCAGTTACAGTGTCTACTCTTAAAGTGATCTACTTTAACAGCTTTGATCCACCGCAGACATTTACTCTTCTACGAGAGTCTGGAATGCTTTAGCACATCTTAAAAACAAAACAAAAATCTGCTATTCAACTTCTCACTTCAGGGAGAGGCTCAGTTTCCTTCATCTGATATTGTTATCCATCTGCTCATCTTAGAATCCTACTGTTAGCAAAAACACAGAAACAGCCAAACTTTTACCACTGAGTAAAAATAAATAAAGACGCTCATACACTAAAGAGCCCCCTAAGTTAGGGCTCTACAAACATACAGAAAAAGGCTCAGTATCTATAGACACCTAGCTATAGTGCTATCCAACACTCTACAAGCAGTGGCAAACCACTTACTGGCCTTTATACAGCTTAGGTGCAAGTGGGAGGAAGCACTACTGGAGGTGACTAATTAATTTTTAAGGATGATTGGCTTCAGGTTTTCCATATGAGTGATTGACAGAAGAAAAGAGCATTATGGGGGGGGAGCAGCCTAGCGAAAAGCAGGCCATTTCAGGAGGAGCATCGGCATTGCTGAGGCTCCTCAAGCTTGAAATATGCTTCATCTCTTCTTAAGGGTTGTTCTATATGCAAGTAACACCCAATTATGGGGGGGTTTTCTTACTTCTGGTGCTTTCTTCTGCTCATTGCAGTGTGTGTTGTGCCAGGAGAGCTGTTAGGGGCTGACAGGTGCACCTAAAGCTCAGCCTGCTTCCTGAGGAGTGCCACTATGTTACTGGGATGGCCCCAAAATAGCCATAAACGTGTCACACTGCTGTAGCCTGTACATTATTTTTGCTCTCAATGCCTGTACCTGTGCTGAGTGACCATTAGCTAGCTAGGAAATTGCATCCTGCATCTGTACCTTGAAGAAATTAAGAACACTTTCCTCCAAGCACATTCAAAGATGGAGACATTATCTGGTAAAGCTAAAGAAGAGCCCTGAAGTTTCACCTGAGGAATTAAGCCTGTAAGCATGCAGGGAAAGGTGGAGACTTGCTGACAGCCTTATTATTTCTATTCCCTACTCTCTGCTTTGTACCTCCGTAGGGTGTAAACTCATCAGGAGTGGGAGAGGCTCTTTGGAAGAGAGGTGTAGTGACTGTGGAAAGCAGTGGCAGCTATTAAAGGTGGTGCCACCCCAGCTAGAGGGAGGTGGACAGCCCTACGGCTGAGGAAAATAGGCGAGTCCACCTTAGCCACCCCAGGAAAGAAATTCCAGGGCTCAGCAGAACCTCCCCCCCTGCGGCTTAATGGGGCTGATTGTTTTCACCCATCTTTTCGTAATACTTCATGAACGGGAACAGAAAGAAATGTTGGTACTTTCCGTGAGTATTCATCTGTTCTAGGCTACAAATTGACTGTGAAAGGGCCCGCCGAGGCTCAGCAGTGCTCCTTACTGTTAGCAGCATTCATCGAGTGGCACTCTGTGAACGACCGTGTTTTCTAGTGCAGACAGGGTGGAGTGATTCCCAAGTGTAGTAAACTTAAATCTTCCTTCTTTGTGAGCTGTAGTAAAAGCCAGGATGGCATCGAGGAAGCCCTCAGGCAATACTTGGGCATGGCGGGGTGCTGCCTTCACCTGCAGTGTAAATAAAGCCGCAAATTTACAACCTTTTCACAAGGAAAAAAGCCAAGACCCGGGAAAAGATGAGAAGTGGTCAGCTGAGAGCCTCAGATGGAGTTGTGGCTGTAAACAGTGATGCAAGTACTAGTAAATCACCATCTGGGATGTCAGTGGTAGAGCTGGGCCAGCAATGCTAGGACGTGTAACTTACTGACGCACCTTTGCACCCCCAAGTGTTTAATGCGGCCTTTGCACCTGCATTAAATTGCTGTCTTTAATAATACTTTCCTCACTGACCCTGTGTCCCCTTCAGTGCTCAAGGACTGCCTCACCACTCAAGTATGTTTTTAGGGAAAATGTTTCTGTTAGGATGCATTAAAAAAAGTCCTTGGACTTCATGTAAAAGGTAGGGTAAGACAGTTGGAAGTCCAAAGTTAGCTTTGTAGTAGAAGTAACATGTTTGAGGAAAAATGGTTTTCTCTTGACTATGAATTCTCAAGTTAGGAAACTTTTAAACTAAATGATGCAAGTTTCTGTTACGTACAGATTCTTAATTTTCTGATGCTGAGTGCTTGAAAACATTAAATATGACTTTCCAAATTTCTAAGGCATTACGCGTTCAGAGAAATGGGATGTTTGCTGTCTCCCAAGGAAAGGTAAATTTGATCTAAAAGTACATAGCACAGAAGAGCTGATTCGACATCCATTCTGCCTAAGAGTTGTGACAGTGACAAGTCATTTTGCCTTCCTCTCAGTTGTCCTTCCTGTAAAGTGGAAATAACTATTTCTAAATGTAGTATTTATCTGTACAGAGAAGGTGCAATTACTGCCAGCAAAGTCTGCGCTGCATTTCAACCTGAAAGTTAAATGCAGCTCTCAGTCAAAATCTTCACTTTGCAACTGACCAGTGTGTATACTTTCAGGGAAGAGGGACTGAAAATACTTAGGAGAATATATCTTCACTTAGCAAACTGTGCAATTTTAAGGATGCTCTTTAACACACAGTTTTTTCAGGTGACTAAATAGCCAGCTGAAGCAGGGTACGTAGCCCTGATGGAAGCCAATCACTGAAGCCATAAACAGCACCACCAATATTTTAACAGTTATAGCAAACGATGGAAGCTGCAGTGATTTTTGAAATTGTGGAAATATCTTGATGCTCCAAGGGATATAAAACTGAGTTTTGTTTCCCCAGTCTACTTACTTCCGTGCTTTTGTGGCAGGACTTGGTTGCCTCCTTCGAGCGGGCTTGGGTGGTTAACATCAGGCTGAGGTGCAATCTGGGTGAGAGGATGGACTCAGCAGGTCATACCTAGTGTCAGTGTTGGTTTTCCTCTGTTGGGATGGCTGAATGTTTTTATTTTGCCTGTAAATCCTGGTGATTGAATGGATCAGTCACTTCCAAAGCTGTGCGGAAGAATGCAGTGCAGGAACTGGCACACAGTCCATTTCCCAAGAAGACCCTTCTTCCCCGAGGCTCAGCCAAGAGGCGGTCTGCTTCAGTTTTTTTCTGGACTTCTACAGTCTGAAAGTGTCAGCAATGCTTTGGTGTTGCCTACGGACACGCAGCTCTGAGTGTTGCTGAGCTCTGAGAGGACAATTTCTCTGGCTTATCAGAATAATCTGTGAGAAGAGGGTTCCTTGGGCCACTTTCTGTAGAAGATGCATCAATTCATGCTGTATGATACCCTTCCAACCCTGTCAGTTTTGAAGCTTTGCATTTCCAGTTCAAATACTGCATAATATTTATCAAGGAAACAGAGGAGGTTTGACAGCTGCAGAGGCTTCTGAGAAAGGAAGAAGTCCATCAAAGTGTGATAGAGTAGGGACTGTCTAAAAGTTACTCTCTAGGCTATCTTCAGGCCCTGGGCCACAGCACCATTCCTCTATGTTCTGTTGCAGAGAGAGGTTCTGGGTTGACTTATCTCCATCCAGTACATTTAGCGCTCTCCCAGTTTCTAGCACTTTGCAGAGAAACAAGGAGAGAAGGAAGAAGCAAAGAGAAAATGGTTAAGTGAACAGAGGTCAAGGAAACAAGTCGCTGAAGGTGGAAAACATGTTCATGTTCAACCAACCCATTGGTCTCTTGTACACCGATCCACCTGAGCACGGTCATTTTGACTTTCCTAAAGCACATATGGGTAACGAGAGCTGTTCAAAGCTGAAGACCTGAAAGAGAGAAGAACTGAGACGTGGAGTGGCTGGGGAGTAGAGCTGCCCTGAGGACATGCCAGGGCTCTCTGAAACTCTCTTCTCCTGGTCTATGTGAAGGGCTGTTTGAACAGCACTGTGCTTGGTGGTGTGGTGAGATGGGCATCGGGGAGCTCACAGCTGACCATGGGAATCTGCACCTGAACATCGATGTTACTTGATTGTACTGGTATTTTCAGGTGATAACAACTATGCCATGATCCAGCATTGAACAATAGCCTCTAGTGAATTCTAATCTATACTAAAACATAATTCTTGTGGTTGCCAGCACTTTGATATGAATTTTTGGAACAAATATAAAGTACTTGATTCTTAATGTTTTGGTATCCTGCGGTCAGAAGTTCAGTCTATTAGAATCATGTAACTTGGGATTTTTTTTTGGCATATTTTATAGTTTGTTGCATGCTAATGTAATCAATTTAAGTGTATAATTTAGTAATAATATCAAATTACTCTTTGGCTAAACAAGAGGGAATCTAATAAAGCTACAAAGGGTTTTTATATGATTAATATTTATTTAGTTGCCCTTGTAACTTCTTTTTATACTCTTTATGAATAACTGCTGTGTACTTAAATAATTTTTGCTTGTTCTGCAAGACTGCAGGACTTTTGTTGGTTGTAGCATTAAGTTGAAACACGGAAGACCTCATTTAGCTCAAATGCACTGTGGTTTCTCCTACAGCTTCTAAGGACCACACCTCCATGCATCGCTAGCCTGCTGCCAATGGGATGCCAGGCAGCTCTGGCTTCTTGTCTGTTATGTCTTGAGACTCTAATACTGTGAACAAACTTGTCACAGTGAATGATGAATGGATTTTTTTTTTTTTTTAATTTTATTTCTGTTAATTAACGTATACCAGAAGTCATTTGTTGCACTGACGTATATAGGAATGTGCTAAGTTGGCATGGTTGATTTATTGCTTTTGCCTCATAATCTATTTTTCAAAAATGCACTATTCAAATTTGCTTTCTAGTGCTAGATGAGAGATCATTAACCCACTCTCGGGAGAGCAGGCGTACCGGTAAAGAAAGGCAGAAGTTCACAAAAGCTACACTGCTAGATAACATAAAGGGGAAAAAAAACCCCAAACCTCCTAAACTGCAAACGTGGCATTACTACAGCCTCACTACAGGCTTCATGGAATAAACAATAAATTGATAGCAACAGCTACAGAACGGGGTTTGGTTGTGTTACAACCCAAGCTTTCAGTGGAAGCAAGTGTGAGTGTCTCAGCCGAGCGGTCTGATATCCTTTGTTCGCTTTTGTGTTCAGTGGTACCAAAGAACGTCTTCTAGGTCTGAAGTGTTGTGCCTGTAAGGCCTGGGGGGGGGCCCTGAACAAATGCTGAATTCCCAGAGAGTTCTGTGGCCTGGTTTGCAGCAGATAAAGGTGGATGGGTGTTTGTGTGAGGCTAAACCCAAGGAAGAAGGCGCTGCAGAGGACAGACCCTGTCCTAACCTTCCCAGCCTGGGGCAGGCTGGGATCCTCAGCACCGTGGGGCCGGGCTCCTGGAGGGGTCCCACCAGCCCCGGGTCTCAGAGCCAGGCTCCTGAGATGGAATGGGGGAGATCCGCTCCTCCAGCCGGGCGGAAGTGCCCAGAGGGAGCTATGTCTGAAACCTACCGTAGGACAGGAGTTAGGAGCGGGGCGTGAGGCTCCCGGTCAGCGCCGAGCTGATCTCCCTGTGCCTCACGCAGGCAGCGGGACCGGGGGTGCTGCGGCCGGCAGGTGATGCCCGTGCTTCCCTTTGCCGCGGGGCTGGGCAGTGTGTGTGGGGGGTGTCTCCCGGCGGGAGGCGGCTTCCGCGGGAGACGGTCGGGCGGCAGCAGAAGGAGACCCCGCGGAGCGGCCCCATCCCGGGTGCTGGTACTGCCGCTGCCGGACTCTTTGCCGCGCGGCGGCGGAGTCCGCCGCTAGCCCCCTTCCCCGCGCGCTGCCTGGCGGAGGGAGACGGCGCGTGGTGCCGGTCTCCATGGCAGTGGGCTGCGTGGGCGGAGTGGTCGGGGCCGCAGCGCGGCGGTGAGCGAGCGAGCGCGCGAGGGAGGGAGCGCGCGCCCCCGGCCCTCCCCCGCCCCTTGGTGTTTGTGTCAGGCTGCTGGCGGCGGCGGAGTGGCCCCGCGGCGCTGGCCCGGCCGAGGGGCGCTGACCCAGCCCGCCGCTGAGGCGAAGAGCCCCGCGCCTGACCCCGCTCCGCGGCGCTCCCGCTATGGGCGGCCCGTAGAAGAGCGGGCTCGGCGGTTGGTGCGGTGCCTGCGCGGCGGCGGCCATGGCGGTGGAGACGCGGCCGGAGCTGGTGGGGAAGCGGTTCCTGTGCGTCGGTAGCGGCGGAGGCGGCGAGGAGCCGCCGGAGAGCGGACGCTGGCGGGCCGGGGTCATCCGCGCCGTCTCCCAGCGGGACTCTCACAGCCCCGACCTAGCGGTAAGAGCCGCGTCTTGGGCCGGGCCGGGCCGGGGGGCTGCGGTGGGGCCGAGTTGGCGACGCGGGGCCTTGCGGCGGGGGGACAGCGGGGCGCCCCGGGCGGGCCTGGAGTGACACAGCCCTTCGGCGGGGGAGCGGCGGGTGCGGGGGGGAAAGCGCGTGCCAGCGCCCTGGTGGGGGGACGGCTGACGTGGAGCCCGCGAGACCGCCGCCGGGGGTCGAGGCCGGGCCGAGGCGCGTTTCCCCTCGGCGCGTGGCCGCGGGGTGAGGGGACGGAGGTGGTGGCGCCGGCCCCTTTGGTGCCCCTCGGAGGGTGTGGATGCGGCTCCTGGCCGGGCGGGAGAGGGCGAATACCTGGCCAGGCCCCCAAGGGGCAAATCAGCCTGCTCCCGGAGCAGCGGAGCTCAGGCTGGGGGAGAACGCGCCTGTTCCCGGGGAATGCAGAAACCTTCGTCATGTAGCGCTGACCGGCCGAGTCTAACGTACTGGACGCGGCGGTGAACGTTGTTATTAAAAGAATGCTATTGTTTCCCTTCCTTTTATGTTCTCTGTCACTGTTTTCCTAAGGGGTGTAGGAATGTGCGTGGAGGTTAGCGAAGGAGCCAGGATATGTGCTGTTGTGCTCACACTCTTCCTAGGGGGGGGAACACGATCAGGATTTCCTTGGGTTAGTGCTCTGAATGCACAGCCTGTAAAATGGAGTTTTATTGTGCGCTGTGGACTTGGTCCTTATTTTATTTGGGAAATCCGTGTTCAGATGAGTGCTGTGTTACTGTTGTGGTTGTCTCTTTCCATGTTGTTTTGGGTTTTTTTTTTAATGTTATTTGTCGCTTCTGAAAGCGCATTTAAATTATCACGACTATGTAAATTTGCATTATGTAGGCTGAAAAAAGGAATCACCAAACTCTGCTGGGCAATCCATACAGCTGCTGGTAAGGGAGAGGTGTTCACAGCTGAACGCGGTTTGGGCTGGAATGTTGCCTTTTTTTTACAAACTCATCAAGCAAACAATTGCCTGTTTCTAGAGATTATTGGTTGCTTAGCGCAAGAAGTGTGATTCACAAAAGTAATAATTCTTGGTTTTATACAGCCCGGGTTTTAAGCTTAATTTTAGAGAGCGAATATATGTGACGCTTGTAATCTACTCTTTTACTGTTTGTAGGTTGTTTTTTTCCACTCTCCAGCTATAATTCAAGTAGCGTGTTGTCCATGCCCTTTTTAATGAAACAGCCTGTGTTTCCAACCTTTGGTTCTATGGAGAATTGTCTAGAACGCTTTATTTTTAGAACCTATTTAGTATGTTATTTTTGCAGGGTTGTATTCTCTAGAATCTATACACAGTTATGGAAACACCGAGTAACGTTTTAGGAGATGTTTACTAACATTTACAAGGCAGAGCCATGATTTGTAAACTCTAGGGGCAGAGCTGACTTGAAGAGGGAAAGGGTGCTAAAGCGAGGCATTGCAGGACTTGTATCCCGTACATTAAACCGACGATGTCTGCTGCCTATTAAGTACTTGCTCCTCTTCCTAACCTTGGTTTCTGAGTGCTTTTTCTCTTTGGATACTCTTCCATTGAAATTCTTTCTAATTTAAGGAAGAACTATTATGTTACGGCTGGTTTCTGAGGCAGGATGACTAAGGGTATGCTTATGTGTCCTAGTGGAGTGCCATTTGGATAGATCCAAACTCTCAGGAAATTGGGGTGTACGCTCCAGCCTGCGCTTCAGCCCGGGTGCAGCGCAATGCTAGCGTGGCCATGTTCCTTCTCGGGTTTGAGCTAGCTACACAGAACTGCATTTGCTGTGTAGGTACCTTCCTAGTCACCTAGGAGTGCTGGAAGCCTGGGAAGCTTTTGGGAAATACTATCTAGGAGTCCCAGACTAGTACTTAACTACTGGAGCATCGTTGCTCCCTCTTAAGTGGAGTATTTGTTTTTTGTGTTACCGGCTCTCTGTCCCCAAGGCACAAACAAATAGAAATCACAAAGGGAGTGGGTAGAAGAAGAAAGATAAGGTTTCTGTTAGCAACAGGTAGTTTCTGTGGGGTAGGCTCTTTTGCCTTTGTAAGGAACATTAACTTCTCACTAGCTGATACTGGCTAACATAAGTAGCCTCTTCCCTTGTCCCCACTGAAGTACAAGGGCATTTTTTTGTTAGCCCTGGTTCTATGTGTACTGTCCTAGACGAGTGAGTGCTGCTCTTGTCCTTCCAGGGCTTTCATTTTGAGATGGCCATCCCTATGAATAGCTCCAGACCCTTCTGCTGCTACTCAGTAGAGTGAAATGGTAATTCTTGTTGACAGTTTCATTGCTGCCCACAGGGTGCAGCATAAAAACGGTGAAATTGACTTTTTGTCAATTTTGTGTATTCCTGGTCCCTCTGAGCAGCAGCGCTGTGGCTGTTGGAGAAATACAGAGGGTGCCCTCAGCCCCAGGAAGGGGGGAGGGCAGCAGTGGGCATTTTCAAGATGCTTTGCACCTGACTAGAACCGAGGTACCTTTTAATCTTGGCTTCAGAAGGAAGGATCATTTGCATAGGCTTCATGCCTCTTCTTCCTGAAGTGCGAATGCCTCAGTAGGTTTCAACCAATTTAGCATGGGGGAGAGGTCAGAGGAAGATTACCTTCTCCCAGTTTGTGAAAGTGGACATGTGAGGGGGCCTGAGAACCCTCCTCCCAAAAATCCATAGAGGCAAGGAGGTCAGGGCATTTTGTGCACTCCTTCTGGAAGTGAAGAGGTGGTCTCCAGCTGGCCAACCAGCATGCATTGAGCTTCAAACCAGCTACAGCATATGCTGCTTCTTGCTTAGCACCACACAGAGACAGGCAGGTAATGGGAGATGGAGCTGTCGGTATGTGAAGATGGGTTGAAAGGCACGAGACTGAGCATTAACAAAAGCACGAGAGCAAGAGTGAGTGTTTGCATGTGGGAATATATGGACAAAGGGAGAGTTTTATGAGGTGAAGGAACTTAGGGAGACATGGGCAAGCTTAGAGGCAACTGACATAATTAATGTTAAGTGGCCACAGGACTTGTAGGAGCAAATCCGCAGGAAACCAAGCTTCATTAGTTCTGCTGTAAACAGAACTGCTCATTAAATCAGGAACTCCAGACCTGAAGGCTGGACTAGCTGCTCTCCACTGGTGAGCAGGCAAATGAAGACTCCAGTTTTCATATTCTGCTAAGTTTGTTTCATGACTGTATTTTCATAACTAAACTAATGAGTGTTTTCATAGTTGAAATCATTGTCCTGGTAAGAAGATGAAGAGAAGAACTCAGTTTATCCAGTGTCATCTTCCTGATAAGTCTCTCCTACTCCATTAAAGTATGTTAAATGAGTCTTTCCTTATATTTTTCATGGTGGCAACATAGCTGATACCTAGTCTGTTTTCTCTAAAAATGGATTTGGTTTTTTCTTTCCTTTTACTGAAGAAAGAGAATAGTATCCAAGTGTCTTTTTTTCCCACTACTTTATGGAAATTTTGCCTTCTTCATCTTTCCTATTAATTTACTGCCAGTGGGGAATATGGTGAGAACTGCTGGCACTGATGGCAAGCACTGTTGGCTTTTGGAAGATGAATGCTCTTCCTGTTACATGCAGAACCTTCTTGCCAGGACTTGGAACCCATGCCTCTTTCTTAGTCATATTGTAATGTTTACAGATGTTTGAAAACACCTGCTATACAGGTATAATGTATACAGTTTAATCCAGGAGTTTTCCTGATGATTTTCATCCTCTGTCACAGCTTGATAGTTAGACCTCTTGATCTTTTATTCTTGAATGTTCCTGTTACACGAAAAGCATTTATTTAAATGTAAGTACAAGCACAAGGAAGTTTTCTGTTCGTATATATTTCTGTGTTCATATATATGTGTGTGCTTCACTAGTCATTGAGAGAATTCGTAACTATTTTTCTGCTTAAGTAACAGCGGGTGTTAGTAAAGGAAGCTGGGAAAACTCTTTCCTTACTGTGAACTGCCTGGAAAAGCCCACGTGCTGCTTTGATTCCAGTGATAACTCTGGGCAAATAAAGAAATGGCCAGGAGAAAAGAGGTGGAGTCAACACTGTCCCATGTCCCTGGTCTTTGCTGTCCCTCAAGAATTGCTTTCTGGCCTACAGGTTGCAAAATGTCTATTTAATCACAACTGCTAATATGTGAAATGGTGATGGCAGAGGTGTTTTCCTCTATTGTGCATAGAAAGTTATTATTTAGAGTAATTTAAAAAAATCTAAATAAAATTGTTAAAAATATTTTGCTTACTGAAAGTGCTTTGGAGTTCTGTGAATTTTCAGGGTTCTGCAGTTGTATATTGCATGCAGTCATATATTCAGCTGTATTTTTTCTTCATGTGAAAGAGAAAGTGGGAATAAGCTTTTAAAGACTTAATGTGCAATCCTCAGTAAAAAGTACAGTTGTAAGTTGCAGTGATTTCTATTGGTGTATTTATTGATGTGTGAATTTTGCTGCCATGATGTCCGTGGATTGGAATACAAAATTAAGAGTTGATAATGTTGCTAGTCTTTAATGGCTTAGGATAGGTGGATGTAACACGTGGTAATTGTGCATAGGGAAATACATATTGGGGCAATAAATCCTTGTCAGATATCCTTCTTAAAAAAAACTCCAAATATTAGTGATAGCTTGAAGCAGTGTTGGGGTTTTGTTTGTTTGTTTTCTATTTGCAGTAAAATTAGTAAGATATGGTGGAAAGAATACATGAATAGTTTTGGTAAATAGTATTATTTTAGCATCTCATCTTTGTTAATTTGCAGATAAAGAATTGTTAAAAATTCACTGCTTGGTAAAACCGTTCAAAGAGAACAGCAACAGACTTTGTGTGTCTGTTTTAACTGAAATTGCCTTTACTTAACAGTAAAATGGAAGTTCACAGAATGTGGTGGAAACTTATCAGTACCGTATTACAAATAGCATGAAAATAATTTGCAATAATTGTTGGTAATTTGAAAATAAAAAAGTTATTTTAGAGAAGCACTCCATCTTCCCAGAGTTTCTCAGTGAAAGATGGAAGTTTACCCTTCCCTGTGTAAGGAGCTGCTCTTACCCAGTCTTTTTGCAACCTGTATTTGTTTCTATCTTCCATTTTCTGCATTCCCAAACTTTCTGAATGCATCATGGCTTTCTTGTACACGCAAAGAATTGCATTTCTGTAGATGACATTTGTTTTCTGCCATATATTGATTTTTAGTGCAGTGTTTTGCATTGTTCTGTGTTTTCCTTTCACTAAGCAAGTATTTAGAGAGAAACTCAATGTATTAATTTTTTGAATGCATTTGAGATAATCTGTTTAAAAATGAAGTAGGTTTTTTTTCATGCCTTACTTTACAAGTACGTTCTCTGCAGCTTTTACTTTTCAATCTTGAAATAAACTGGAAGATGCAGAAATGCTTTAAATTGGTTGTGCAAAGCTTCTTGGTGGTTAATAGAACTTAAAAATGCTACGTATTTCTGTACCAGCATCTGGGTTAAAGATGAAGAGCAAGTTGCTGGTGAGGAGCCTGTCACGTTATTTACTCCAGCTATCGGAGACGATGCTAAAAACATGCCAGAGTTTATCATGTCACTGCTGCCTCTGGATCCAGACAAGGAGTGTCGTTGTAGGATGCCTTTTTGTGTGCGTGTTGAAGTTGATTTTGAAAGGAGTAGAAAAAGCTCAAAATGCAACAGTGGTTTAGACCATTTTCAGTTGTTTCTACTTTGTCACTAAAGCCAACAGAAGTATTTTAAGTTTTGGTGCATATAAGCTGGGCAATCTTTTCTTGGCTCAGCAGTAAAGAAAACTTCCTATTTCCTTTCTGTGTTTCTAATAAGATTGAGCTTGTCATCCTACGCCTGTGAATGTCACCTCATGTGTCTTCCAGAGTTAGTTCAGTTAGTGTTCAGGAAGGAGTATGTCTTCAATAGTAGTTTGACAAAAAGATTGAACACAGGACTGATCCTATGAAACTGACTGCAAGAATTCAGTGTTTTCTACTCTGCCCTTCCCTCCCCTTTGCTGTTGTGCTAATAGAAACCTGAAAATGATGTAGATCAACAAGTAAATATCTTACCCTAATGGATATGGAGGAAAGTTTATTTGAATGTCAAGATTGCAAACAGAATTTAGGTGTCCTGAGCTAGGGATTAATCAATTTATTAATATGCTGCTTAGCTGCGAAGTAAGTATCAGTGAACGCGACATGTACAGGATCAAACCTTCCTTTTTCCATGAGTCTTTTGGGAGGCCTTTGGATAGATATATTGGGCATTAATCCAAAAAACATTTTCATCTTTTATATGCCATGCATACAAATAATGTATTACTCCACATTTACGTTACCTCCAATTCTTCTTGTTCCTGAACTTTGCGTGAATCTTCGGAAGGGTCAAAGAAAACCAGGGCATAGCCATCATGAAGTTTTAAAGAATGAGTAGTCATTTTATAAGAAGCCATTATCTCTGTACACATAGCAAGATCTCAAAGCCTGCTTGAGAATAGCAGAATTGTTCTTTGTTCTCTGTCACATTGAGTGAATTTTGGCCAAAAATAATCTAAATCTTCTGATCCTACTATCAGTGAACTGTAGAGATGCTTGGTTCCATTGGTGATCTTGAATCTCTGCTGGGATCAGGCTTGAATCTTCCCTTTCAGTAGGACTCAGCTGCTTCTGCTTTTGCTGGAATCAAGTATTGATCATCTGAGAAGTTCACCCGACACTGGCAACAAGGTGGTTGTCTTGGAAGAGAGACTCTGACATGCTGTTACTGCCCCCTTTCATGTTTTGGGCACTGACGTCCAACGTTGCTGCACGGATGGTTTCCCTCCTTGCCCTACTGGGTAAGGACTTGTAACCAGCTTGTTCTTTGGCTCTAGTGGAGAATTCTAAGCTAAACTAATGCCATATTGTTTCATTATTTTGAGTCATCCAGAAAGGTCTTGTCAGAAGTAGTTGTTGTTCTGATGTACCACTAACTATCGTGTTGTAAGACAGAATGAGAACAGGGGAACAAGGAGAACCTTGGGAGATTTTGATGTGTTTTGCTTTCTAGTCTTTTGTTTAAAATAGTATTATTTTACTTTTACTTGAAACAGCTGTTACCACTTCACAGAGTTAAGTGGAATGGGGCAACTTAATCTGTTTATGAGGAAGTTGCCTCTGTACACGCAGAAACTGGATTTGAGCTTCATGGGCACAAAAGGCGCAGGGTAAGTGTGAAGGCTTTTTGCTTGACCCTTCCATGGCAACATTTTTAGAAGTTTTGGAGACTGTGGTTCCACAGACATTTCTCTTGGTGGCACTGCTGGCTTAATTTTTTTGTAACCCTGAGCAGTTTCCTGATGGCATTTCAGGCAGTTGTACTGAGGCGGTGGTACAGGATCAATCAGAGGCAAATGGTTGAGAGTAGAAGCATCCTAAGCTGGCACTGTTTCCAGGAGAAGGGTCTCTGGACCATGGCCTGAACGAAGTAGTTGAAAACTAGCTTAAATATCTTTATGAGAGTTGCAGTCACTGTAACTAGTAAAAGTGTCCTAACCTGCTCAGCTGTAATACAGGGATTTTGTACTGTAGTTGTATCTATTCACTCAGTATGAAAAAATGTATTCTTTCACTTGAATAAGGAAATGTACGTTCAAAATAACCCATAACAGGATCATTTGATGTTTGTCAATGCTATAATATTTTGCAAAGGCAAGTTTTGGAAGAACAGATGAGGGAAACTGCATATACCTCTGATTCCTCAGGAAAACACTGCATATAATATTTGTGCATAAATAAGATGATCTTTTTGAGTGTTGTGTTCAGCACGGTAATTAATGTAGATGTTTAAATGACTGCAGTTAGGCAAGTAATAGCTCCAGTAGACACAGCTGACGTAGTGAAATTGACTCACTGGGGGTTTACTTTTTTTTGCTAAGAGAGCAGGGCTCTGATAAAATGATGGTTGAAAACCTGGAGTATGACTTCTCTGTGAAAGAGGCTACTTGCTGAGTCATTACCAGGTGGCCCAAGTTGAATCTCTCTAGTCCTGCAGGTCTGGCAAGGAAGTACTTGGAAAGTTATATTTTGGAGGAGCGTGTGCGAAGATGGTTACTTTTGGAACAGCCCCCCATCTCATTCCCTTATTTTTTTGCTCCTCTTAGCTTCTCCCCTTTCCTGAAACAGAGAATGTAAATTTGCTACCTTTCAAGAACAAAAAAGACAATCCAAAAGTCGATATCGGACGAAGGAACTTGTTGGGCTACTCATAGGGAATATGTGATGTAAACTGGTTAGCATAGCAAACGTTGGAGAAAGTGTCAGGAAATTGGTAGTGAACTCTTGGACTGAAGTTTGTCATTAATCTGTAATTTTTCCTGAATCCTAATTCTTCCTAAAGCAAAACTCCAAGGCTTCAATTTTGCAGCCTTGGTTCTCATCAGAAGCAGGAGTGAATACATGGGAGCAAGGCATGGTGTGGGCCATTTCTGGGGGACAGGTTAATGACTTTTGGGCTATAGACCCAGTGAGAGCTGTAAAGGATTAGGGCCTAACAGTGGTCTTTTGTCAACATTTCAGTCAAAAATACAAAAGCTGATGTAGTTGAAGACCAGATATGAATGATGTACTTGTCTCGAGAGCTGTTGTCCTGACACGTAGCTATCGTATTTCTAAAATTATGGCACATAGCTGTACTTGCTTAGTGTTGCCTTATGGTGATTTGGAGCTGAGGGACCTCATCCTGCAGAGGTTTCTGGGTTTGGTAGCCCGTGATGGATGTTTCTAAAAGTAATTTGTAGGAAACCTTTTTGAATCCCCGTGAACTTTTCAACATCCTGTGACAAAGCAAGGTCAGGCTTTACACAGAGACCTGTATATTCACAGTATTTCCTTTCTGAATAGATTTAATACTGTAGAGTTGTGTGTGGAGTTTTTTGTGTTGTTGGTGTCTTTTTTTTTTTTAATATTTTAAATGAATTTTAAATAGTAGAAATTAATTCTCCACTGGATTATATTGGGGTTTTTTTCTGCTTATGGTAACCAAATTATCTGTTGCAAGTCCATTTTTATTTAGTATACACAAATATTGCTCAAACTGTGGTGGTGACAGTGAGTAAAGCTTTAAATAAAAAAAAAAAGGCAGGGGAGTGGTAATGAAATACTTGTGGCTTACTGACTACTAATCCAGGTGAACTATCCTATATACACCTGATCCTTCTGTATAGTGTCGTATTTTAACATTTGTATATAGGTCAGAACGTGATGGGAATATTTTTAGACGATGTCATGATCACTTCTTAATTTGATGGGTAGCTTTTCTGTGTAATGGGATACTTAACTCATTCTGCATCATCTTTTAAAAGAGATAATAAATTTTGACTCATTGAAATAATACTCAGTATCTTTGTAGAAATAGAAAATGTTTTGAGTGCTTTGTTACTTTGTACCATATTTTTTTCTTTAGTAATTTGTAGTTTAGATGACTCTGTTCCTTTTGTTACCTATAGCTCTTTAGAAAATTTCAATCTAGTGAATCAGGCCTAAGACTACATAAAATATGAAATGAAAAATCTCATTTGATAAATTATTCATTGGCTAACTGGCTTTCTAATTCCATCAGATGGTTTCTTTTGAAACTGAATGTAGTACTTTCATAAATCATTGTAAAGATTTTTGTATTTTAAAATGGAAAGACTTGGCTTTCTGTTGACATTTGGAAAAATGGCTTGCTGACACTATTTAATTTTTTTTTTAGCTCTGTAATAGTGCCTTTTCCAGGTGAAGTGAGATATGTGTGTGCATTCAGGCATATTATTTTGTCAAAAATCTTTTGACATTGAATGGGTTTTCTGTTGCCTAATTTTGATTGTTGTAAAAAAAATAAAATTTAGCTTTCAGATACATTTGAGTATGGTTTATAATATGAGGAAGCTGATTGCTCCTTCTCTCTGACTGGTTAAAATGTGATAAACAAAGAAGTTTAATAAGAATACAATTTAAGTCTTGAGTTTGCCCCTATGTTATTTTTCTGCTAAAATAATGATCAATGAAGAGCCAAGTAGTGGCAGAACTTAAGGGCTCTTCAGCTGGTACCTCTGAAATGGATAAAGGCTATATGTCCAGAGGGTTCTTAGGTTTGCTGGCTGAGGTAAAAGGATGGCATGCGGTACCCTCTTACGGTTGGCGGTGTGTGTGGATTTGGTTGTGTGTTGTCGGTGTGGGTTTTTTTTTTTCTTTCTGTGTTGTATGTTACGGTAGTGTACCCATCTCTGGGTACGTGGAACTTGGGAGTTCAAGAGTGATTACTAGTATATTTGAAAGAGTTTAGTACTTCAGTGGAAATAAACGATTTATTTTTCTATGTCTGTGTTTTTCCCTCCTTTCTTGCACAAGTCTGTCTTTGTTCTGGAGTTTATCGTGCCTGTGCTTTAAGAAATATGTCTTCATTCTCAGGAAAGGACAATGTAAGGACATCTAGAATGTCCTTAGGGATCTTAGGACTGAGCTGGCCGGTCTTTGGAGGGGAGAAAGAATGGAAAAGAACATGTTTTAATCCTCCCCTCCCACTGAGAACTTTTTGATCAGTTTTTGAGCTTTCTTTGATCAGCAGTTTTCTGTTATGGAAAGTCTGGGCAGGAACATACAGGAACTAGAATGTACAGATCAATAAACAGAGGATGCAAGGGAAGAAGAGACAACCATGATGTTTTAGATGTAGAAACCCAAATACAGTTTGATGTAAATTGGTAAAAGGAAGGTTCCTTCTGGCAGCACAAAAGCCAGCATCCCTTCCTGTGAAGCTTCTGGCTTAAGCAGTGGTTCCATTCCATGAATACAGGGAAGTACTAAGAAATTTGTAAGGAAAATAATGTAGAAAATGTAAAAAAAAAAAATCCCTGCATTCGTAGTTTTATTCAAAGCTAATGGTTCCTTAAAATGAGACAAACAAAATAGTCAATGCTTTTCAAAATTAAGTCAGAGGGCAGAGATGAAGCTCATACTGCAGTTTCATTAATCATAGCATGTGCTGTTCTTGTTCTGAAGGCTGTCAGTTTGGCCTTTCTTGGGGCAGCTGTAGAATTGAAGTTTTTTGTGGCTCTTCTTAATTGCTGTGTTTACTTCGTCTAACATCCCTCCACCCGCCCTCTCTCCCTCACATTGAACCTGAGCTGTTCTGTTATTTTTGCTTAATGGTA